>CM042664.1:18914340-18953230 GCA_023638005.1 Forsythia suspensa | reverse complement strand
TGGATGTTCCAAACGTATTTTAGATTGATTTCATTATGTATTGACCATCGAAAATTCTAAATACCAATTTGTAATCACAAAAATATATTTTGAATGACCATTTTGGATGTTCAATGTCAAATCGCAAACGTTTTTGTCAAAATTATACAATAGTCAAGCGTAAAACTTAATGTTTAACGTCCGAAATGTATTTTTAATTCGATTTCCAAAGTTTTCTATATCATAATGCATGTAAGAATACATATACACTAATTTTGAATCCAAAAAATATATTTTGAACAGCCATATTTGTTGTTCAATGTCGAACAATTTATGTCATAGTTTCAAATATTCATGTGTATAATCCACTGTTGGATGTTCCAAACTCAATTTTAGATTGATTTCATTATGTATTGGCCATAAAAACTCTATCATAAAACTCTAAATTCCAACTTAATGTCACAAAAACACATTTTGAACATCCGTATTGGATGTTCAACGTCGAATCGCAGTCGTTTTTGTCAAAATTGTACAATATTTAAGCGTAAAACTCACTTTTTAACGTCCAAAATGTATTTTAATTCGATTTCCAAAGTTTTTATATTTCATAATACACATAAAAATCTATTTATACTAATTTATAATCACAAAAATATATTTTGAACAGCCATATAGATTGTTCAATGTCGAACAATTGATGTCATAATTTGAGAAAAAAATATTCACAGTATAATCCACCGTTAGATGTTGTATATGCATTTTTAGATTGATTTCATTATATATTAACAAACCATCGAAACTCTTTTAGGGAACATTAAATATAAATTTAGAGTTACCAAAACACATTTTCTACGACTATATTGGATGTTCAATGTTGAATCGCAATCGTATTTATCAAAACTATACACTATTCAAGCATAAAGCTCAATGTTTAACATCCGAAATGTGTTTTTAATTTCATTTCCAAAGTTTCTAAATATCACAATATACATAAAAAGCCTTATATACTAATTTGTAATCACAAAAATACATTTTGAACAGCCATACATGTTGTTCAATGTCGAACAATTAAGGTCAAACTACGAGTAATTTATGAGTATAATCCACCGTTGGATGTTCCAAACGTATTTTTAGATTGATTTCAACATGTATTAACCATCAAAACTCTATTAGGAAACTCTAACTACCAATTGGGGGTCACAAAAACATATTTTCAATGACAATATTAGATGTTCAATGTCTAATCGTAAACGTTTTTGTCATAATTATACAATATTCAAACGTAAAACTCAATGTTTGAGATCTGAAATGTATTTTTAATTTGATAAGTAATGTTTTTCTATATCATAATACACATAATAAGCTATATATTTTAATTTGGAATCACAAAAATATATTTTGAACAGCTTTACAGGTTGTTCAACGTCGAACAATTTAGGTCATAATTTGAGAAAAAATTCACTAGTATAATCCACCGTTGGATGTTCCAAATGCATTTTTAGATTAATTTCATTATATATTAACCATCGACACTCTTGTGAAAAACTCCAAATACCAATTTGGTGTGACAAAAATACATTTTGAACGACCATATTCGATGTTCAATGGTGAATCTGAGTCATTTTTGTCCAAATTGAACAGTATTTAAGTGTAAAACTCACTATTTAACGTCCGAAATGTATTTTTAATTCGATTTCCAAAGTTTTCATATATCATAATACATACAACAAGTCATATATACTAATTTAGAATCACAAAAATACATTTTAAAATTGCCATATAGGTTGTTCAATGGTGAACAATTTATGTCATAGTTTGATAAATTCACGAGTATAATCCACCGTTTGATGTTCCGAACGCATTTTCAGATTGGTTTCATTATGTATTGACCACCAAAACGCTATTCTAAAACTGCAAATACCATATTGGACATTCAATGTCGAATCGCAATTATTTTTGTCAAAATTGTACAATATTGAAGCGTAAAATTCACTGTTTAACGTCCGAAATGTATTTTAATTCAATTTCCAAAGTTTTTAAATTTCATAATACACTTAAAAAGCCATATATACTAATTTAGAATCACAAAAATATATTTTGAACAGCCATATTGGTTATTTAATGTCGAACACTTTAGGTCATAGTTTGAGAAATTCACGAGTATAATCTACCGTTGGATGTTCCAAATGCAATTTTAGGTTGATTTCATTATGTATTGACCATTTGAACTCTATTAGAAAACTCTAAATACCAACTTGGAGACAAAAAAACATATTTTGAACAACCATATTGGATGTTAAATGTCGAACCATGAACATTTTTGTCCAAATTGTATGATATTGAAGCGTAAAACTCAATATTTAACGTTCGAAAAATATTTTTAATTCGATTTCCAAAGTTTTTCTATATCATAATAGACATAAACATCCATATTTATTAATTTAGAATCACAAAAATACATTTTGATCAGCTATATGGGTTGTTTAATGTGTCGAAACAATTTAGGTCATAATTTGAGAAAAAAATTCACTAGTATAATCCACTGTTGCATGTTCCAAACGTATTTTTAGATTGATTTCTTTGTGTATTGACCATCAAAGCTCTATTAGAAAACTCTAAATAACAATTTGGAGTCATATAAACATATTTTGAACGACCATATTGGATGTTCAATGTCGAATCACAAATATTTTTGTCAGAATTGTACAATATTCAATTGTAAAACTTACTATTTAACGTCCGAAATATATTTTAATTCAATTTTCAAAGTTTTCATATATCATAATACACATAACAAGTCATATATACTAATTTAGAATCACAAATATACATTTTCAACTGCCATATAGGTTGTTCAATTTCGAATAATTTAGGTCATAGTTTGAAAAGAATTCACGAGTATAATCCACCGTTGGATGTTGTAAACGTATTTTTAGATTGATTTCCTTATGTATTAACCATTGAAACTCTATTAAGAAACTTTAAATACCAATTTGGAGTCACGAAAATACATTTTGAACGACCATGTTGGATGCTCATTATTCAATCACAATAGTTTTTGTCAAAATCGTACAATATTCATGCATATAACTCACTATTTAACGTCCAAAATATATTTTTATTTCGATCTCCAAAGTTTTTATATATCTTAATACACATAAAAATCTATATATACTAATTTAGAATCACAAAAATACATTTTGAATAGCCATACAAGTTGTTAAATGTCAATAATTTAGGTCAAAGTTTGATAAATTCACGAGTATAATCCATAGTTGGATGTTGTAAAGGCATTTTTAGTTTGATTTCATTATATATTAACCAACAAAACTCTATTAAGAAACTCTAAATACCAATTTGGAGTCATAAAAAACACATTTTTAACGGCCATGTTATCATTGTTGAATCACAATCGTTTTTGTCAAAATTGTACAATATTCAAACATAAAACTCACAGTTCAACGTCCGAAATATATTTTTAATTTGATTTCCAAAGTTTTTCTATATCATAATACACATAAAAAGCCATATATGCTAATTTGGAATCACAAAAATACTGTTTGAACAACCATATAGGTTGTTTAAGGTCGAACGATTTAGGTCATAGTGTGAAAAAATCAATAGTGTAATCTAGTGTTGAATGTTCCAAACGTATTTTTAGATTGATTTCATTATGTTTTGACCATCAAAACTCTATAAGAAAATTATAAATACCAACTTAGAATCACAAAAACATATTTTGAAGGACCATATTGGATGTTCAATGTTGAATCACAAACGTTTTTGTCAAAATTGTACAATATTCAATTGTAAAACTCAAAGTTAAACGTCCGACATGTATTTGTAATTTGATTTCCAACATTTTTCTATATCATAATACACATAACAAGCTATATACACAAATTTTGAATCACAAAAATACATTTTCAACAGCCCTATAGGTTGTTCAATGTCAAATAATTTATGTCATAGTTTTAGAAAACATGTACGAATATAATCCACCGTTGGATGTTGTAAATGCATTTTTAGATTGATTTCATTATATATTAACCAACAAAACTCTATTAAGAAACTCTAAATACCAATTTGGAGTCATAAAAACACATTTTTAATGACCATGTCGGATGTTCATTGTTTAATCACAATCATTTTTGTCAAAATTGTACAATATTCAAGTATAAAACTCATTGTTCAACATTCGAAATATATTTTTAATGTGATTTCCAAAGTTTTTCTATATCTTAATACACATAAAAAGCCATATATACTAATTTGGACTCACAAAAATACTATTTGAATAACCATATAGGTTGTTTAATATCGAACGATTTAGTTCATCCTGTGAAAAATTCAATAGTGTAATCCAGTGTTGAATGTTCCAAATGCATTTTTAGATTGATTTCATTATGTGTTGATCATCAAAACTCTATAAGAAAATTCTAAATACCAACTTAGAATCACAAAAACATATTTTGAAGGACCATATTGGATGTTCAATCTCGAATCGCAAATATTTTTGTCAATTTTGTACAATATTCAAGCGTAAAACTCAATGTCAAACTTCCAAAATATATTTCTAATTCGATAAGCCATATACACATATTTTGAATTACAAAAATGCATTTTCAATAGCCATATAAGTTGTTCAATGTCAAACAATTTATGTCATAGTTTGAGAAAAAAATTCACGAGTATAATCTACCGTTGGATTTTGTAAACGCATTTTTAGATTGATTTCATTATGTATTAACCAACAAAATTCATTTAAGAAAGTCTAAATACCAATTTGGAGACACAAAAATACATTTTGAACTACCATGTTGGATGTTCGTTGTTTAATCACAATCGTTTTTGTCAAAATTGTACAATATTCAGGTATAAAACTCACTGTTTAAGGTCCGAAATGTATTTTAATTTGATTTCCAAAGTTTTTCTATATCAAAATACACATAAAAAGCTACATATACTAAATTGGAATCACAAAAATTCTATTTGAACAACCATATAGGTTGTATAATGTCGAACAATTTAGATCAGAGTGTGAAAAATTCAATAGTGTAATCTACCAATTGATGTTCCAAACGCATTTTTAGATTGATTTCATTATGTATTAATGATTGAAACTCAAAATACCAATTTGGAGTTACAAAATCATATTTTGAATGGCCATATTGGATGTTCAATGTCGAATCGTAAACGTTTTTGTCAAAATTGTACAATATTTAGACGTAAAACTAAATTTTTAACGTTCAAATTATAATTTTAATTCGATTTCAAAAGTTTTTCTATATCATAACACACATAACACGCCATATATACTAATTTGGAATCAAAAAAATTCATTTTGAATAGTTATATAGGTTGCTCAATGTCAAACAATTTAGGTCATAATTTGAGAAAAAAATTCACTAGTATAAACCACCGCTGGATGTTCCAAACACATTTTTAGTTGATATTATTATGTATTGACCATGAAAACTCTATTAGGAAACTCTAAATACCAACTTGGAGTCACAAAAATATATTTTGAACGACCATATTGGATGTTTAATATTGAATTGCAAGCATTTTTGTCAAAATTATACAATATTCAAGCGTAAAACTCAATGTTAAACGTCCAAAATGTATTTGTAATTTGATTTCCAATGTTTATCTATATCATAACACACATAACAAGCCATATGGACAAATTTTGAATCACAAAAATACATTTTCAAAAGACATATATGTTGTTCAATGTCAAACAATTTATGTCATAGTTTGAGAAAAAAATTCACCAGTATAATCCATCGTTGGATGTTGTAAACGTATTTTTAGATTGATTTCAATATGTATTAACCAACAAAACTCGTTTAAGAAACTCTAAATACCAATTTGGAGACACAAACACATTTTGAGCGACCATGTTGGATGTTCATTGTTGAATCACAATCGTTTTTATCAAAATTGTACAATATTCAGGCATAAAACTCACTGTTTAAGGTCCGAAATGTATTTTTAATTTGATTTCCAAAGTTTTTCTATATCATAATACGCACAAAAAGCTACATGCTCTAATTTGGAATCACAAAAATACTATTTGAACAACCATATAGGTTGTATAATGTCGAACGATTTAGGCCAGAGTGTGAAAAATTCAATAGTGTAATCCACCGTTGGATGTTCCAAACGCATTTTTAGATTGATTTCATTGTGTATTAACAATTGAAACTCTTTCAAGAAACTCTAAATATCAATTTGGAGTCACAAAAACATATTTTGAATGACCATATTGGATGTTCAATGTCGAATCGCAAATATTTTTGTCAAAATTGTACAATATTCAAGCGTAAAACTCAATTTTTAACGATCGAAATGTATTTTTAATTCAATTTCAAAAGTTTTTCTATATCATAATACACATAAAACGCCATATATACTAATTTGAAATCAGAAAAATACGTTTTGAACAGCTATATAGGTTGCTCAATGTCAAACAATTTAGGTCATAATTTGAGAAAAAATTCACTAGTATCATCCACCGTTGGATGTTCCAAACGCATTTTTAGTTGATTATATTATGTATTGACCATCAAAACTCTATTAGGTATGTGGAATCTTGAATTTTTTATTATTATTATTTATTATCAAAGGACCTAAGTGAAAATAAGTTTTAGAATCAATTAATTTATTTGTGCTAAATAATTAATTAGTGAAAAATATCAATATTGAGCTCGTTGGGTAGCTCACATTTATTTACATTTAACGGTTCAAGAAAAAGTGTTTTTGCACAAGCTAAACTCAAGATAGAGACGATTAAAAGTTTCTATGATTTAATAATTTTTAAAATGAAATATTTCTTTGGATAACTTTATGGCACTTACAGTTTACGAAATTGAATTTTATTTTTTTTTTTTAGTTTTAGTTTATCTATATCTCTCTATCTCTCTCTTTGTTTAGAATATCAGTACAACTACACTTCTATATCAATACAACTTCTAGAGTTCTTCAATTTTAAAGCAAGGCTTAACCTATAAACTTAGTCCTCTATTCACGTTTTCAATCATCAGGCAGCTTTAGCACCTACCTACACGCACGCATAGAATTTATTTATTTTTCCACCATCCATTTGTGCTCTCTTTGCAAGTTTTACGTTCATAACTCGTTCAAGTTCCAGTTCAATTCTTATTCATAAGAACTAAGGTGAGATGCTATGTGCTATTAGTTGATTTCTACGACTTTCTAATTATTGTAGTTCTGTATGTAAATTGATTACTTTATTTCAGTGCTTCTTCAGGAGAAATCATGAATCAGTCAGTTAAACTTTTAGATTTCAGTTAAACTTTCAGGTTCAGTTAAACCTTTAAGTTTCAGTTTATTTGCAGCGCTTGCATGAATTATCATTATCATGGTGTGATAATTCACAGTTCAATTTAGTAAGATAATTTTATGCATAATTATAATATTTGGACTGTTTGTGAAAATAGCAAGTATCTCACTGAGTATAAATATTTATACTCATCCATCATTTTAACAAATTTCAGGTAATAATTAATGTGATGAATGTGTGGCAGGTCGGTGAAGCTGTCAAGCCAATGGTCGCCAAATAAAATTTGTTTATTTAAAATGCTTTAGTTAAAAAGACGATTTGGCGTCAAAATTTCCAGTTTATTTACATTCGACAATTTAATTTCTTTTAATGCTTACGAATTAACCAATTGTTTAGCAATTGGGATTTTTAATTTTATTATTGAAGTCCTTTTTCCGCTATAACTTAATGTTTATGAATTTTATTAACACTCTGGAACCTAAGAAATTTCGGAGAGTTACAAATGGTATCAGAGCAGCCCGATTTACCTTTCTGTAGACTCGAAAAAAAAAAATTCATGAATAGTAACTTTCTACTGTTCACAGAACAATACACGTCTACTGTTCACGTAAACGGTCGCAGCGAAAAAAAAAATTCTTTTTCTTTTTCAGTTTGGTAAAATTCTACACGCTGTTCATATGAACAGTGACCAAAAAAAAGAAGGGATTTTTTATGAACAAGACGGCATCAGTCACATGAACATGAGCGATGACCAAATTTTTATGGACAGAAACCTACTGTTCATACGTGAAAAGTGACCCCAAAAAAAATTGTTTTGATTTTTTGAATAGTAAGCAGTCCAAAAACAAATGTTTTATTTTGGTACGAGACCTTTGGCAACCAGAGCTCACTGATCAGCCACCATCCAGTATTTTGAGGTATGAAATAAGTAAATATATTTAATTGCCATAAATTATTATTTATTATATTTTTTGGCTAGTCCGAATTAATTGGTTCGCATGATTTTATAAAATATTTGTCGCTTATTTTACTATTCTATTTGAACTATTTAGTAATGCAGTATAGTTATTTAAAGTTAAGTAGTATACGAACATGGTAGTGTATTTTAGGACCAGAAACTTTGAATACAGAATGTAAACAATGAGTTGTTCCCTTATGTTCACGTTAGTTAGTGGTATATGCGTATTCTAATTAAATTATGTAACTGTTATCACTTGAAATATAATATGGAAAAATGACGAATGGTTAGCGAACCTAAATAGATAAATTTATTTTGTTTATTTGAAAGAAATGTCTCAACAAACACAAACCCAAGCAACTATGTTCAGAGACTTGATGAGAGCAGTGCAAGACTTGGGCAGACAATAGGCTCATGAGCCACCCCCGAGTGCGACAAGAGTTGACAACACGAGTTCGATGGTTGAACAGTTTTGTCGTTTCAAACCACCATCTTTTAATGGTAAGGATGATCTTTTCGCCGCTGAGGAGTGGCTGAGGAGACTTGAAGGGATTTTTGAGCATTTGAACTACAACGATATGCAGAAGGTTTCTTATGCGAAGTTCATGCTGATTGACAATGTTAGCCATTGGTGGCAATCTAATTCTCGCACTAGGACTGCAGTGCAGCAACGTAGTCTCACTTGGGACCAATTTAAGGAAGCATTGCTAGGAAAATATTTTCCTTAGTCATTGAAGGACCAAGAGGAAGCAGAATTTCTTCAACTCACGCAAGGGAACATGCCGCTTGGAGAGTACGAAAGGAAATTCGAACGGCTGTCTAGGTATGCGCCGCATATGGTTAACACCGAGCTAACAAAGGCCAGGAGTTTCGAGATGGGATTACGACCCGAGATCAAAGGAATCATGGCCGCCCAGCAGTATACTACTTACGCAGAAGCTTTACGTCGGGCATAGGAAATCTCTACTGGATTAGGGTTGGGGGAGAAAATCCTACCCAGTTCTGAGGTTTCTAAAAAGCGAGAATGGAATGAGCCATATACATAAAATAGAAATGGGCAGAACAAAAAGGCTAATAATAGATCGGGATCAAGCAAACCGAATGAAGTCATCCTGCCATGCCCTAAGTGCTGTAGGACCCATAGGGGCGAGTGTCTGTACGGGAAGAATGTGTGCTACTGATGCGGTAAGTCAGGTCACGTAGTCCGAAATTGCCAAGAACCCCCACTGAAAAGGGACAACGAATAGGGCAAAAGGGGAGAAGCCAGGGTTTTCACCTTAAACCAGCAGGAGGCAGCAGAAGCTAAGTATCAAGAACGCTATAACTAGTTAAGGTAAAATTTTGAGAATGAAATTTTTTTAAGGAGGATAATTTGTAGAATCTTGAATTTTTTTTTATTATTTATTATCAAAGGACCTAAGTAAAAATAAGTTTTAGAATCGATTAATTTATTTGGACTAAATAATTAATTAGTGAAATATTGAGTTTTAGTATATCAATATTGGGCTCGTTGGGTAGCTCACATTTATTTACATTTAACGGTTCAAGAAAAAGTGTTTTTGGACAAGCTAAACTCAAGATTGAGATGATTAAAAATTTCTATGATTTAATAATTTTTAAAATGAAATGTTTCTTTGGATTACTTTACGGCACTTACAGTTTACGAAATTGAATTTTAAATTGTTTTTTTAGTTTTAGTTTATCTATATATATATATATATATATATATATATATATATATATATCTTTGTATTAGAATATCGTTTATATACAACTACACTTCTATATCAATACAACTTCTAGAGTTCTTTAATTTTAAAGCAAGGCTTAACCTATTAACTTAGTCCTCCATTAACGTTTCAATCATCAGGCAGCTTTAGCACCCATCTACACGCACGCATAGGATTTATTTATTTTTCCACCATCCATTTGTGCTCTCTTTGCAACTTTTACGTTCATAACTCGTTCAAGTTCCAGTTCAATTCTAATTCATAAGAACTAAGGTGAGATGCTATGTGCTATTAGTTGATTTCTACGACTTTCTAATTATTGTAGTTCTGTATATAAATTGATTACTTTATTTCAGTGCTCCTTCGGGAGAAATCATGAATCAGTTCAGTTAAATTTTTGAATTTCAGTTAAACTTTGAGGTTCAATTAAACCTTTGAGTTTCCGTTTACTTGCAGCAATTGCATGAATTATCATTATCATGATGTGATAATTCTCGATTCGATTTAGTAAGATAATTTTATACGTAATTATAATATTTGGATTGATTTGGAGCTTCACAAAATATATTTTGACATTCGACCATATTGCTTGATGTTCAATGTTGAATTTAAACGCTTAATAATGAATTTTTGTCTAAAAATTGTTACAATATTAAACACCAAAGTCAAAAAATGATGTTCAATTAACGTTTTTGTCAAAATGTATATTTTAATTTGATTTCCAAATGTATTTTAATTTGATATCCAATACACATAACACACACATAACAAGCCATATACACAAATTTTGAATCACAAAAATACATTTTCAAAAGCCATATAGGTTGTTCAATGTCAAACAATTTATGTCATAGTTTGAGAAAAAATTCACGAGTATAATCCACCGTTGGATGTTGTAAACTCATTTTTAGATTGATTTCACGATGTATTAACCAACAAAACTCATTTAAGAAACTCTAAATACCAATATGAAGACACAAAAACACATTTTGAACGACCATGTTGGATGGTCATTGTTGAATCACAATCGTTTTTATCAAAATTGTACAATATTCAGGCATAAAATTCACTGTTTAAGGTCCGAAATGTATTTTTAAGTTAATTTCCAAAGTTTTTCTACATCATAATACACATAAAAAGCTACATATACTAATTTTGAATAACCAAAATACTGTTTGAACAACCATATAGGTTGTTTAATGTCGAACGATTTAGGCCAGAGTGTGAAAAATTCAATAGTGTAATCCACCGTTGGATGTTCCAAACGCATTTTTAGATTGATTTCATTGTGTATTAACAATTGAAACTCTTTCAAGAAACTCTAAATATCAATTTGGAGTCACAAAAATATATTTTGAATGACCATATTGGATGTTCAATGTCGAATCGCAAACGTTTTTGTCAAAATTGTACAATATTCAAGCGTAAAACTCAATTTTTAACGATCAAAATGTATTTTTAATTCGATTTCAAAAGTTTTTCTATATCATAATACACATAAAACGCCATATATACTAATTTGGAATCACAAAAATATGTTTTGAACAGCTATATAGGTTGCTCAATGTCGAACAATTTAGGTCATAATTTGAGAAAAAAATTCACTTGTATAATCCACCGTTGGATGTTCCAAACGTATTTTTAGTTGATTTTATTATGTATTGACCATGGAAACTCTATTAGGAAAATCTAAACACCAATTTGGAGTCACAAAAATATATTTTGAATGACCATATTGGATGTTCAATGTTGAATCGCAAACGTTTTTGTCAAAATTGTACAATATTCAAGCGTAAAACTCAATGTTTAACGTTCAAAATGTATTTTTAATTTGATTTCAAAATTTTTTATATATCATAATACACATAAAAAGCCATATATACTAATTTTGAATCACAAAAATACATTTTGAAAAAGCCATATAGGTTGTTCAATGTCAAACAATTTATGTCATAGTTTTGAAAAATTCAATAGTATAATCCACCGTTGGATGTTCAAAATGCATTTTTAGATTAATTTCATTATGTATTAACCATCAACACTCTTTTACAAAACTCTAAATAAACACTTGGAGTCACAAAAACACATTTTGAAAGACCATATTGGATGTTCAACGTCGAATCACAATCGTTTTTGTCAATATTATACAATATTCAAGCGTAAAACTCAACGTTTAACGTCCGAAATGTATTTTTTATTCGATTTCCAAAGTTTTTCTATTTCATAATTGACATAACAAGCCATATATACTAATTTAGAATCACAAAAATACATTTCGATCAGCTATATAGGTTGTTCAATGTCGAACAATTTAGGTCATAAATTGAGAAAAAATTCACTAGTATAATCGACTGTTGGGTGTTCCAAATGCATTTTTAGATTAATTTCATTATGTATTGACCATCAAAACTCTACTAGAAAACTCTAAATACCAACTTCGAATCACAAAAATATATTTTGAACGACTATATTAGATGTTTAATGTTGAATCGCGAACGTTTTTGTCAAAATTTTAAAATATTCAAGCGTAAAACTTATTGTTTAACGCTCGAATGTATTTTTAATTCGATTTCCAATGTTTTTCTATATCACAATACACGTAACAAAACATATACACTAATTTTGAATCACAAAAATACATTTTGAACAGTCATATAGGTTGTTCAACGTCGAATAATTTAGGATTTAGTTTGAAAATGTTCACGTGTATAATGCACCGTTGGATATTCTAAACGCATTTTTAGATTGATTTCATTATATATTAACCATCAAAACACTTTTAGGAAACTCTAAATACCAATTTGGAGTTACAAAAACACATTTTGTACGACCATATTTGATGTTCAATGTTGAATCGCAATCGTTTTTGTCAGAATTGTACAATATTGAAACGTAAAACTCATTGTTTAATGTTCGAAATGTATTTTTAATTCGATTTCCAAAAGTTTTTATATATCATAATACACATAAAAAGCTACATATACTAATTTTGAATCACAAAAATACTGTTTGAACAACCATATAGGTTGTTTAATGTCGAACGATTTAGGCCAGAGTGTGAAAAATTCAATAGTGTAATCCACCGTTGGATGTTCCAAACGCATTTTTAGATTGATTTCATTGTGTATTAACAATTGAAACTCTTTCAAGAAACTCTAAATATCAATTTGGAGTCACAAAAATATATTTTGAATGACCATATTGGATGTTCAATGTCGAATCGCAAACGTTTTTGTCAAAATTGTACAATATTCAAGCGTAAAACTCAATTTTTAACGATCGAAATGTATTTTTAATTCGATTTCAAAAGTTTTTCTATATCATAATACACATAAAAAGCCATATATACTAATTTGGAATCACAAAAATACATTTTGAACAGCTATATAGGTTGTTCAATATCGAACAATTTAGGTCATAATTTGAGAAAAAAATTCACTAGTATAATCCACCGTTGGATGTTCCAAACGTATTTTTAGTTGATTTTATTATGTATTGACCATGGAAACTCTATTAGGAAAATCTAAACACCAATTTGGAGTCACAAAAATATATTTTGAACGACCATATTGGATGTTCAATGTTGAATCGCAAACGTTTTTGTCAAAATTGTACAATATTCAAGCGTAAAACTCAATGTTAAACGTCCGAAATGTATTTGTAATTTGATTTCCAATATTTTTCTATATCATAAAACACATAACAAGCCATATACACAAATTTTGAATCACAAAAATACATTTTCAAAAGCCATATAGGTTGTTCAATGTCAAACAATTTATGTCATAGTTTGAAAAAATTCACGAGTATAATCCACCGTTGGATGTTGTAAACTCATTTTTAGATTGATTTCATGATGTATTAACCAACAAAACTCATTTAAGAAACTCTAAATACCAATATGAAGACACAAAAACACATTTTGAACGACCATGTTGGGATGTTCAATGTTGAATCGTAATCATTTTTTATCAAAATTGTACAATATTCAGGCATAAAAATCACTGTTTAAGGTCCGAAATGTATTTTTAAGTTAATTTTCAAAGTTTTTCTACATCATAATACACATAAAAAGCTACATATACTAATTTTGAATAACCAAAATATTTTTTGAACAACCATATAGGTTGTTTAATGTCGAACGATTTAGGCTAGAGTGTGAAAAATTCAATAGTGTAATCCACCGTTGGATGTTCCAAATGCATTTTTAGATTGATTTCATTGTGTATTAACAATTGAAACTCTTTCAAGAAACTCTAAATATCAATTTGGAGTCACAAAAACATATTTTGAATGACCATATTGGATGTTCAATGTCGAATCGCAAACGTTTTTGTCAAAATTGTACAATATTCAAGCGTAAAACTCAATTTTTAACGATCGAAATGTATTTTTAATTCGATTTCAAAAGTTTTTCTATATCATAATACACATAAAAAGCCATATATACTAATTTGGAATCACAAAAATACATTTTGAACAGCTATATAGGTTGTTCAATGTCGAACAATTTAGGTCATAATTTGAGAAAAAAATTCACTAGTATAATCCACCGTTGGATGTTCCAAACGCATTTTTAGATTGATTTCATTATGTATTGACCATCAAAACTCTACTAGAAAACTCTAAATACCAACTTGGAATCACAAAAATATATTTTGAACGACTATATTAGATGTTTAATGTTGAATCGCGAACGTTTTTGTCAAAATTTTAAAATATTCAAGCGTAAAACTTATTGTTTAACCCTCGAATGTATTTTTAATTTGATTTCCAATGTTTTTCTATATCACAATACACATAACAAGCCATATACACAAATTTTGAATCACAAAAATACATTTTCAAAAGCCATATAGGTTGTTCAATGTCAAACAATTTAGGATTTAGTTTGAAAAAATTCACGAGTATAATCCACCGTTGGATGTTCTAAACGCATTTTTAGATTGATTTCATTATATATTAACCATCAAAACACATTTAAGAAACTCTAAATACCAATATGAAGACACAAAACACATTTTGAACGACCATGTTGGATGGTCATTGTTGAATAACAATCGTTTTTATCAAAATTGTACAATATTCAGGCATAAAACTCACTGTTTAAGGTCCAAAATTTATTTTTAATTTAATTTCCAAAGTTTTTGTACATCATAATACACATAAAAAGCTACATATGCTAATTTTGAATCACAAAAATACAGTTTGAACAACCATATAGGTTGTTTAATGTCGAACAATTTAGGTCATGGTTTGAAAAATTCAATAGTGTAATCCACCGTTGGATGTTCCAAACGCATTTTTAGATTGATTTCATTATGTATTAACCATCGACACTCTTTTACAAACTCTAAATATCAATTTGGAGTCACAAAATATATTTTGTACGACCATATTGGATGTTCAACGTCGAATCGCAATCATTTTTGTCAATATTGTACAATATTCAAGCGTAAACTCACTGTTCAACGTCCGAAATGTATTTTTAATTCGATTTCCAAAGTTTTTAAATATCATAATAGAAATAACAAGCCATATATACTAATTTGGAATCACAAAAATACATTTCGAACAGCTATATAGGTTGTTCAATATCGAACAATTTCGGTCATAATTTGAGAACAAACTCACTAGTATAATCCACCGTTGGATGTTCCAAACGTATTTTTAGTTGATTTTATTATGTATTGACCATCAAAACTCTATTAGGAAAATCTAAATACCAACTTGGAATCACAAAAATGTATTTTGAACGACCATATTGGATGTTTAATGTCGAATTGCAAACGTTTTTGTCAAAATTGTACAATATTCAAGCGTAAAACTCAATGTTTAACTTCAAAAATGTATTTTTAATTTGATTTCCAAAGTTTTTCTGTATCATAATACACGTAACATGACATATACACTAATTTTGAATCACAAAAATACATTTTGAAAAAGCCATATAGGTTGTTCAATGTCAAACAATTTATGTCATAGTTTGAAAAAATTCACAAGTATAATCCACCGCTGGATATTCTAAACGCATTTTTAGTTTGATTTCATTATATATTAACCATCGAAACTCTTCTAGAAATCTCTAAATACCAATTTGGAGCTACAAAAACACATTTTGTATGACTATATTGGATGTTCAATGTTGAATCGTAATCATTTTTGTCGGAATTGTACAATATTCAAACGTAAAACTCATTGTTTAATGTTCAAAATGTATTTTTAATTCAATGTACGAAATTTTTATATATCATAATATACATAAAAAGCCACATATACTAATTTAGAATCACAAAATACAGATTGTACAACCATATCAGTAGTTTAATGTCGAACAATTTAGGTCATTGTTTGAAAAATTCAATAGTGTAATCCACCGTTGGATGTTCAAAATGCATTTTTAGATTAATTTCATTATGTATTAACCATCAACACTCTTTTAAAAAACTCTAAATATCAATTTGGAGTCACAAAAACATATTTTGAATGACCATATTGGATGTTCAATGTCGAATCGCGCAAACGTTTTTTTGTCAATATTGTACAATATTCAAGCGTAAAACTCAATTTTAACGATCGAAATGTATTTTTAATTCGATTTCAAAGTTTTTCTATATCATAATTACACATAAAAGCCATATATACTAATTTGGAATCACAAAAATACATTTTGAACAACTATATAGGTTGTTCAATGTCGAACAATTTAGGTCATAATTTGAGAGAAAAAATTCACTAGTATAATCCATCGTTGGATGTTCCAATGCGTATTTTTAGATTGATTTCATTATGTATTGACCATCAAAACTCTATTAGGAAACTCTAAATACCAATTTGGAGTCACAAAAATATATTTTGAACGACTATATTAGATGTTCAATGTTGAATCGCATAACGTATTTTTTTGTCAAAATTTACAATATTCAAGCGTAAAACTTATTGTTAAACGTCCGAAATGTATTTTTAATTCGATTTCCAATGTTTTTCTATATCACAATACACGTAACAAAACATATACACTAATTTTGAATCACAAAAATACATTTTGAACAGTCATATAGGTTGTTCAACGTCGAATAATTTAGGATTTAGTTTGAAAATGTTCACGTGTATAATGCACCGTTGGATATTCTAAACGCATTTTTAGATTGATTTCATTATATATTAACCATCAAAACACATTTTAGAAACTCTAAATACCAATTGGAGACACAAAAACACATTTTGAACGACCATATTGGATGTTCAATGTTGAATCGCAATCGTTTTTATCAAAATTGTACAATATTGAAGCGTAAAACTCATTGTTTAAGGTCGAAATGTATTTTTAATTTAATTTTCAAAGTTTTTATGTATCATAATACACATAAAAGCTACATATACTAATTTGGAATCACAAAATACAGTTTGAACAACAATATAGGTTGTTTAATGTCAAACGATTTAGGTCAAGAGTTTGAAAAATTCATTAGTGTAATCCACCGTTGGATGTTCCAAACGCATTTTTAGATTGATTTCATTATGTATTAACCATTGAAACTCTTTTAGAAACTCTAAATATCAATTTGGTGTCACAAAAATATATTTTGAATGACCATATTGGATGTTCAATGTCGAATCATATTTTTTTTTGTCAATATTGTACAATATTCAAGCGTAAACTCACTGTTCAACGTCCGAAATGTATTTTTAATTCGATTTCCAAAGTTTTTAAATATCATAATAGAAATAACAAGCCATATATACTAATTTGGAATCACAAAAATACATTTCGAACAGCTATATAGGTTGTTCAATATCGAACAATTTCGGTCATAATTTGAGAACAAACTCACTAGTAGAATCCACCGTTGGATGTTCCAAACGCATTTATAGATTGATTTCATTATATATTAACCATCAAAACTCTACTAGAAAAATCTAAATACCAACTTGGAATCACAAAAATGTATTTTGAACGACCATATTGGATGTTTAATGTCGAATTGCAAACGTTTTTGTCAAAATTGTACAATATTCAAGCGTAAAACTCAATGTTTAACTTCAAAAATGTATTTTAATTTGATTTCCAAAGTTTTTCTCATATCATAATACACATAACAAGCCATATATACAAATTTTGAATCACAAAAATACATTTTGAAAAGCCATATAGGTTGTTCAATGTCAAACAATTTAGGTCATAGTTTGAAAAAAATTCACGAGTATAATCCACCGTTGGATATTCTAAACGCATTTTTAGATTGATTTCATGATATATATTAACCATCAAAACTCATTAGAGAAACTCTAAATACCAATTTGGAGACACAAAAACACATTTTGAATGACTATATTGGATGTTCAATGTTGAATCGTAATCATTTTTGTCAGAATTGTACAATATTCAAACGTAAAACTCATTGTTTAATGTTCAAAATGTATTTTTAATTCAATGTACAAAATTTTTATATATCATAATATACATAAAAAGCCACATATACTAATTTAGAATCACAAAATACAGATTGTACAACCATATCAGTAGTTTAATGTCGAACAATTTAGGTCATTGTTTGAAAAATTCAATAGTGTAATCCACCGTTGGATGTTCAAAATGCATTTTTAGATTAATTTCATTATGTATTAACCATCAACACTCTTTTACAAAACTCTAAATAAACACTTGGAGTCACAAAAACACATTTTGAAAGACCATATTGGATGTTCAACGTCGAATCGCAATCGTTTTTGTCAATATTATACAATATTCAAGCGTAAAACTCAACGTTTAACGTCCGAAATGTATTTTTTATTCGATTTCCAAAGTTTTTCTATTTCATAATTGACATAACAAGCCATATATACTAATTTAGAATCACAAAAATACATTTCGATCAGCTATATAGGTTGTTCAATGTCGAACAATTTAGGTCATAAATTGAGAAAAAATTCACTAGTATAATCGACTGTTGGGTGTTCCAAATGCATTTTTAGATTAATTTCATTATGTATTGACCATCAAAACTCTACTAGAAAACTCTAAATACCAACTTGGAATCACAAAAATATATTTTGAACGACTATATTAGATGTTTAATGTTGAATCGCAATAACGCGTTTTTGTCAAAAATTGTACAATATTCAAGCGTAAAACTTATTGTTTAACGCTCAAATGTATTTTTAATTCGATTTCCAATGTTTTTCTATATCACAATACACGTAACAAAACATATACACTAATTTTGAATCACAAAAATACATTTTGAACAGTCATATAGGTTGTTCAACGTCGAATAATTTAGGATTTAGTTTGAAAATGTTCACGTGTATAATGCACCGTTGGATGTTCTAAACGCATTTTAGATTGATTTCATTATATATTAACCATCAAAACACTTTTAAGAAACTCTAAATACCAATTTGGAGACACAAAAACACATTTGAACGACCACATTTGATGTTCAATGTTGAATCGCAATCGTTTTTTTTCAGAATTGTACAATATTGAAACGTAAAACTCATTGTTTAATGTTCGAAATGTATTTTTAATTCGATTTCCAAAATTTTTATGTATCATAATAGACATAATAAGCCACATATACTAATTTGGAATCATAAAAATACAGTTTCAACAACAATATAGGTTGTTTAATGTCGCACAATTTAGGTCATGGTTTGAAAAATTCATTAGTGTAATCCACCGTTGGATGTTCCAAACGCATTTTTAGATTGATTTCATTATGTATTAACCATCGACACTCTTTTACAAACTCTAAATAAAAACTTGGTGTGACAAAAATATATTTTGTACGACCATATTAGATGTTCAACGTCGAATCAAAACATTTTTTTGTCAATATTGTACAATATTCAAGCGTAAACTCACTGTTCAACGTCCGAAATGTATTTTTAATTCGATTTCCAAAGTTTTTAAATATCATAATAGAAATAACAAGCCATATATACTAATTTGGAATCACAAAAATACATTTCGAACAGCTATATAGGTTGTTCAATGTCGAACAATTTCGGTCATAATTTGAGAAAAAACTCACTAGTAGAATCCACCGTTGGATGTTCCAAACGCATTTTTAGATTGATTTCATTATGTATTGACCATCAAAACTCTACTAGAAAACTCTAAATACCAACTTGGAATCACAAAAATGTATTTTGAACGACCATATTGGATGTTTAATGTCGAATTGCAAACGTTTTTGTCAAAATTGTACAATATTCAAGCGTAAAACTCAATGTTTAACGTCAAAATGTATTTTTAATTTGATTTCCAAAAGTTTTTCTATATCATAAAACACATAACAAGCCATATATAAAATGAATCACAATACATTTTGAAAAGCCATATAGGTTGTTCAATGTCAAACAATTTAGGTCTTAGTTTGAAAAAATTCACGAGTATAATAATCGTTGGATATTCTAAACGCATTTTAGTTTGATTTCATTATGTATTAACCATCAAAACTCTTTTAGAAACTCTAAATACCAATTTGGAGACACACAAAACACATTTTTGAATGACCATATTGGATGTTCAATGTTGAATCGTAATCGTTTTTTTATCAAAAAATTGTACAATATTCAAACGTAAAACTCATTGTTTAATGTTCAAAATGTATTTTTAATTCAATGTACGAAATTTTTATATATCATAATATACATAAAAAGCCACATATACTAATTTAGAATCACAAAATACAGATTGTACAACCATATCAGTAGTTTAATGTCGAACAATTTAGGTCATTGTTTGAAAAATTCAATAGTGTAATCCACCGTTGGATGTTCAAAATGCATTTTTAGATTAATTTCATTATGTATTAACCATCAACACTCTTTTACAAAACTCTAAATAAACACTTGGAGTCACAAAAACACATTTTGAAAGACCATATTGGATGTTCAACGTCGAATCGCAATCGTTTTTGTCAATATTATACAATATTCAAGCGTAAAACTCAATTTTTAACGATCGAAAATATTTTTAATTCGATTTCAAAAGTTTTTTATATATCATAATACACATAACAAGCCATATATACTAATTTAGAATCACAAAAATACATTTCGATCAGCTATATAGGTTGTTCAATGTCGAACAATTTAGGTCATAAATTGAGAAAAAATTCACTAGTATAATCGACTGTTGGGTGTTCCAAATGCATTTTTAGATTAATTTCATTATGTATTGACCATCAAAACTCTACTAGAAAACTCTAAATACCAACTTCGAATCACAAAAATATATTTTGAACGACTATATTAGATGTTTAATGTTGAATCGCGAACGTTTTTGTCAAAATTTTAAAATATTCAAGCGTAAAACTTATTGTTTAACGCTCGAATGTATTTTTAATTCGATTTCCAATGTTTTTCTATATCACAATACACGTAACAAAACATATACACTAATTTTGAATCACAAAAATACATTTTGAACAGTCATATAGGTTGTTCAACGTCGAATAATTTAGGATTTAGTTTGAAAATGTTCACGTGTATAATGCACCGTTGGATATTCTAAACGCATTTTTAGATTGATTTCATTATATATTAACCATCAAAACACTTTTAGGAAACTCTAAATACCAATTTGGAGTTACAAAAACACATTTTGTACGACCATATTTGATGTTCAATGTTGAATCGCAATCGTTTTTGTCAGAATTGTACAATATTGAAACGTAAAACTCATTGTTTAATGTTCGAAATGTATTTTTAATTCGATTTCCAAAATTTTTATGTATCATAATAGACATAATAAGCCACATATACTAATTTGGAATCACAAAAATACAGTTTCAACAACAATATAGGTTGTTTAATGTCGCACAATTTAGGTCATGGTTTGAAAAATTCAATAGTGTAATCCACCGTTGGATGTTCCAAACGCATTTTTAGATTGATTTCATTATGTATTAACCATCGACACTCTTTTACAAACTCTAAATAAAAACTTGGTGTGACAAAAATATATTTTGTACGACCATATTGGATGTTCAACGTCGAATCGCAATAACGTTTTGTCAAAAATTGTACAATATTCAAGCGTAAAACTCACATTTTTTTTAACGATCGAAATGTATTTTTAATTCGATTTCAAAGTTTTTAAATATCATAATACACATAAACAAATATATATACTAATTTGGAATCACAAAAATACATTTCGAACAGCTATATAGGTTGTTCAATGTCGAACAATTTCGGTCATAATTTGAGAAAAAACTCACTAGTAGAATCCACCGTTGGATGTTCCAAACGCATTTATAGATTGATTTCATTATATATTAACCATCAAAACTCTACTAGAAAATCTAAATACCAACTTGGAATCACAAAAATGTATTTTGAACGACCATATTGGATGTTTAATGTCGAATTGCAAACGTTTTTGTCAAAATTGTACAATATTCAAGCGTAAAACTCAATGTTTAACTTCAAAAATGTATTTTTAATTTGATTTCCAAAGTTTTTCTGTATCATAATACACGTAACATAACATATACACTAAATTTTGAATCACAAAAATACATTTTGAACAGTCATATAGGTTGTTCAATGTCGAACAATTTAGGACTTAGTTTGAAAATATTCACGTGTATAATGCACCGCTGGATATTCTAAACGCATTTTTAGTTTGATTTCATTATATATTAACCATCGAAACTCTTCTAGAAATCTCTAAATACCAATTTGGAGCTACAAAAACACATTTTGTATGACTATATTGGATGTTCAATGTTGAATCGTAATCATTTTTGTCGGAATTGTACAATATTCAAACGTAAAACTCATTGTTTAATGTTCAAAATGTATTTTTAATTCAATGTACGAAATTTTTATATATCATAATATACATAAAAAGCCACATATACTAATTTAGAATCACAAAATACAGATTGTACAACCATATCAGTAGTTTAATGTCGAACAATTTAGGTCATTGTTTGAAAAATTCAATAGTGTAATCCACCGTTGGATGTTTCAAAAAAATGCATTTTTAGATTGATTTCATTATGTATTAACCATCAAAACTCTTTCAAAAACTCTAAATAACAATTTGGAGTCACAAAACATATTTTGAAAGACCATATTGGATGTTCAACGTCGAATCGCAATCGTTTTTGTCAATATTATACAATATTCAAGCGTAAAACTCAACGTTTAACGTCCGAAATGTATTTTTTATTCGATTTCCAAAGTTTTTCTATTTCATAATTGACATAACAAGCCATATATACTAATTTAGAATCACAAAAATACATTTCGATCAGCTATATAGGTTGTTCAATGTCGAACAATTTAGGTCATAAATTGAGAAAAAATTCACTAGTATAATCGACTGTTGGGTGTTCCAAATGCATTTTTAGATTAATTTCATTATGTATTGACCATCAAAACTCTTTTAGAAACTCTAAATACCAATTTGGAGTCACAAAAATATATTTTGAACGACTATATTGGATGTTTAATGTTGAATCGCATAACGTTTTTTTGTCAAAAATTGTACAATATTCAAGCGTAAAACTATAATGTTTAACGTCCGAAATGTATTTTTAATTTGATTTCCAATGTTTTTCTATATCATAATACACATAACAAAACATATACACTAATTTTGAATCACAAAAATACATTTTGAAAAAACCATATATAGGTTGTTCAATGTCAAACAATTTAGGTTTAGTTTGAAAATGTTCACGTGTAGTATAATCCACCGTTGGATGTTCTAAACGCATTTTTAGATTGATTTCATTATGTATTAACCATCAAAACACTTTTAGAAACTCTAAATACCAATTGGAGTTACAAAAAAACACATTTTGAACGACCATATTTGATGTTCAATGTTGAATCGCAATCGTTTTTGTCAGAATTGTACAATATTGAAACGTAAAACTCATTGTTTAATGTTCGAAATGTATTTTTAATTCGATTTCCAAAATTTTTATGTATCATAATAGACATAATAAGCCACATATACTAATTTGGAATCATAAAAATACATTTTGAACAACCATATAGGTTGTTTAATGTCGAACAATTTAGGTCAAGGTTTGAGAAAAAATTCATTAGTGTAATCCACCGTTGGATGTTCAAAACGCATTTTTAGATTGATTTCATTATGTATTAACCATCGACACTCTTTTACAAACTCTAAATAAAAACTTGGAGTCACAAAAATATATTTTGTACGACCATATTGGATGTTCAACGTCGAATCGCAATCATTTTTGTCAATATTGTACAATATTCAAGCGTAAACTCACTGTTCAACGTCCGAAATGTATTTTTAATTCGATTTCCAAAGTTTTTAAATATCATAATAGAAATAACAAGCCATATATACTAATTTGGAATCACAAAAATACATTTCGAACAGCTATATAGGTTGTTCAATGTCGAACAATTTCGGTCATAATTTGAGAAAAAACTCACTAGTAGAATCCACCGTTGGATGTTCCAAACGCATTTATAGATTGATTTCATTATATATTAACCATCAAAACTCTACTAGAAAACTCTAAATACCAACTTGGAATCACAAAAATGTATTTTGAACGACCATATTGGATGTTCAATGTTGAATCGCAAACATTTTTTGTCAAAAATTGTACAATATTCAAGCGTAAAACTCAATGTTTAACTTCAAAAATGTATTTTTAATTTGATTTCCAAAGTTTTTCTGTATCATAATACACGTAACATAACATATACACTAATTTTGAACAGTCATATAGGTTGTTCAATGTCGAACAATTTAGGACTTAGTTTGAAAAAATTCACAGTATAATCCACCGTTGGATGTTCTAAACGCATTTTTAGATTGATTTCATTATATATTAACCATCAAAACTCTTTAGAAACTCTAAATACCAAATTTGGAGCTACAAAAACACATTTTGTATGACTATATTGGATGTTCAATGTTGAATCGTAATCATTTTTGTCGGAATTGTACAATATTCAAACGTAAAACTCATTGTTTAATGTTCAAAATGTATTTTTAATTCAATGTACGAAATTTTTATGTATCATAATATACATAACAAGACACATATACTAATTTAGAATCACAAAATATAGATTGTTCAACCATATCAGTAGTTTAATGTCGAACAATTTAGGTCATTGTTTGAAAAATTCAATAGTGTAATCCACCGTTGGATGTTCAAAAATCATTTTTTTAGATTGATTTCATTATGTATTAACCATCAAAAACTTTAAAAAACTCTAAATAAACAATTTGGAGTCACAAAAACATATTTTGAATGACCATATTGGATGTTCAATGTCGAATCGCAAACGTTTTTGTCAATATTTGTACAATATTCAAGCGTAAAACTCAAACGTTTAACGTCAAAAATGTATTTTTAATTCGATTTCAAAAGTTTTTCTATATCATAATACACATAAAACGCCATATATACTAATTTGAAATCATCAAAATACATTTTGAACTGCTATATAGGTTGCTCAATGTTGAACAATTTTGGTCATAATTTGAGAAAAAAATTCATTAGTAGAATCCACCGTTGGATGTTCCAAATGCATTTCTATTTGATTTTATTACGTATTGACCATCAAAACTCTATTAGGAAAATCTAAATACCAATTTGGAGTCACAAAAATATATTTCGAACGACCATATTGGATGTTCAATGTTGAATCGCAAACGTTTTTATCAAAATTGTACAATATTCAAGCGTAAAACTTATTGTTTAACGCTCGAATGTATTTTTAATTCGATTTCCAATGTTTTTCTATATCACAATACACGTAACAAAACATATACACTAATTTTGAATCACAAAAATACATTTTGAACAGTCATATAGGTTGTTCAACGTCGAATAATTTAGGATTTAGTTTGAAAATGTTCACGTGTATAATGCACCGTTGGATATTCTAAACGCATTTTTAGATTGATTTCATTATATATTAACCATCAAAACACTTTTAGGAAACTCTAAATACCAATTTGGAGTCACAAAAACACATTTTTGAACGACCATATTGGATGTTCAATGTTGAATCGCAATCGTTTTTGTCAAAATTGTACAATATTGAAACGTAAAACTCATTGTTTAATGTTCGAAATGTATTTTTAATTCGATTTCCAAATTTTTTATGTATCATAATAGACATAATAAGCCACATATACTAATTTGGAAACATAAAAATACAGTTTCAACAACAATATAGGTTGTTTAATGTCGCACAATTTAGGTCATGGTTTGAAAAATTCATTAGTGTAATCCACCGTTGAATGTTCCAAACGTATTTTTAGATTGATTTCATTATGTATTAACCATCGACACTCGTTTACAAACTCTAAATAAAAACTTGGTGTGACAAAAATATATTTTGTACGACCATATTGGATGTTCAACGTCGAATCGCAATCATTTTTGTCAATATTGTACAATATTCAAGCGTAAAACTCAAAGTTGAACGTCCGAAAATATTTTTTTTAATTCGATTTCCAAAGTTTTTCTATATCATAATACACATAACAAGCCATATATACTAATTTGGAATCACAAAAATACATTTTGAACAACCTATATAGGTTGTTCAATGTCGAACAATTTAGGTCATAATTTGAGAAAAAATTCACTAGTATAATCCACCGTTGGATGTTCAAAACGCATTTTTAGATTGATTTCATTATGTATTGACCATCAAAACTCTACTAGAAAACTCTAAATACCAACTTGGAATCACAAAAATGTATTTTGAACGACCATATTGGATGTTTAATGTCGAATTGCAAACGTTTTTGTCAAAATTGTACAATATTCAAGCGTAAAACTCAATGTTTAACTTCAAAAATGTATTTTTAATTTGATTTCCAAAGTTTTTCTGTATCATAATACACGTAACATAACATATACACTAATTTTGAACAGTCATATAGGTTGTTCAATGTCGAACAATTTAGGACTTAGTTTGAAAATATTCACGTGTATAATGCACCGCTGGATATTCTAAACGCATTTTTAGTTTGATTTCATTATATATTAACCATCGAAACTCTTCTAGAAATCTCTAAATACCAATTTGGAGCTACAAAAACACATTTTGTATGACTATATTGGATGTTCAATGTTGAATCGTAATCATTTTTGTCGGAATTGTACAATATTCAAACGTAAAACTCATTGTTTAATGTTCAAAATGTATTTTTAATTCAATGTACGAAATTTTTATATATCATAATATACATAAAAAGCCACATATACTAATTTAGAATCACAAAAAATATATTTTGAACAACCATATAGATTGTTTAATGTCGAACAATTTAAGTCATTGTTTTGAAAAATTCAATAGTGTAATCCACCGTTGGATGTTCAAAATGCATTTTTTAGATTGATTTCATTATGTATTAACCATCAAAACTCTTTTGAGAAACTCTAAATACCAATTTGGAGTCACAAAAACACATTTTGAAAGACCATATTGGATGTTCAACGTCGAATCGCAATCGTTTTTGTCAATATTATACAATATTCAAGCGTAAAACTCAACGTTTAACGTCCGAAATGTATTTTTTATTCGATTTCCAAAGTTTTTCTATTTCATAATTGACATAACAAGCCATATATACTAATTTAGAATCACAAAAATACATTTCGATCAGCTATATAGGTTGTTCAATGTCGAACAATTTAGGTCATAAATTGAGAAAAAATTCACTAGTATAATCGACTGTTGGGTGTTCCAAATGCATTTTTAGATTGATTTCATTATGTATTGACCATCAAAACTCTTTAGAAAACTCTAAATACCAATTGGAGTCACAAAAATATATTTTGAACGACCATATTGGATGTTTAATGTTGAATCGCTAACGCGTTTTTGTCAAAAATTTACAATATTCAAGCGTAAAACTTATTGTTGAACGTCAATATTCAAAATGTATTTTTAATTCGATTTCCAATGTTTTTCTATATCACAATACACGTAACAAAACATATACACTAATTTTGAATCACAAAAATACATTTTGAACAGTCATATAGGTTGTTCAACGTCGAATAATTTAGGATTTAGTTTGAAAATGTTCACGTGTATAATGCACCGTTGGATATTCTAAACGCATTTTTAGATTGATTTCATTATATATTAACCATCAAAACACTTTTAGGAAACTCTAAATACCAATTTGGAGTTACAAAAACACATTTTGTACGACCATATTTGATGTTCAATGTTGAATCGCAATCGTTTTTGTCAGAATTGTACAATATTGAAACGTAAAACTCATTGTTTAATGTTCGAAATGTATTTTTAATTCGATTTCCAAAATTTTTATGTATCATAATAGACATAATAAGCCACATATACTAATTTGGAATCACTAAAAATACAGTTTCAACAACAATATAGGTTGTTTAATGTCGCACAATTTAGGTCATGGTTTGAAAAATTCATTAGTGTAATCCACCGTTGGATGTTCCAAACGCATTTTTAGATTGATTTCATTATGTATTAACCATCGACACTCTTTTACAAACTCTAAATAAAAACTTGGTGTGACAAAAATATATTTTGTACGACCATATTGGATGTTCAACGTCGAATCGCAATCATTTTTGTCAATATTGTACAATATTCAAGCGTAAACTCACTGTTCAACGTCCGAAATGTATTTTTAATTCGATTTCCAAAGTTTTTAAATATCATAATAGAAATAACAAGCCATATATACTAATTTGGAATCACAAAAATACATTTTGAACAACCTATATAGGTTGTTCAATGTCGAACAATTTCGGTCTTAATTTGAGAAAAAACTCACTAGTAGAATCCACCGTTGGATGTTCCAAACGCATTTATAGATTGATTTCATTATATATTAACCATCAAAACTCTTTTAGAAACTCTAAATACCAATTTGGAGTCACAAAATATATTTTGAACGACCATATTGGATGTTAAATGTCGAATCGCAAAGCGTTTTTCAAAAATTGTACAATATTCAAGCGTAAAACTCAATGTTTAACTTCAAAAATGTATTTTTAATTTGATTTCCAAAGTTTTTCTGTATCATAATACACGTAACATAACATATACACTAATTTTGAACAGTCATATAGGTTGTTCAATGTCGAACAATTTAGGACTTAGTTTGAAAATATTCACGTGTATAATGCACCGCTGGATATTCTAAACGCATTTTTAGTTTGATTTCATTATATATTAACCATCGAAACTCTTCTAGAAATCTCTAAATACCAATTTGGAGTCACAAAAACACATTTTGTATGACTATATTGGATGTTCAATGTTGAATCGTAATCATTTTTGTCGGAATTGTACAATATTCAAACGTAAAACTCATTGTTTAATGTTCAAAATGTATTTTTAATTCGAATTTCCAATTTTTTATATATCATAATACACACACAAAAAGCATATATATACTAATTTGGAATCACAAAATATACATTTTGAACAACCATATAGATTGTTTAATGTCGAACAATTTAGGTCATTGTTTGAAAAATTCAATAGTATAATCCACCGTTGGATGTTCTAAATGCATTTTTAGATTGATTTCATTATGTATTAACCATCAAAACTCTTTTACAAAACTCTAAATACCAATTGGAGTCACAAAAAAACACATTTTGAACGACCATATTGGATGTTCAATGTCGAATCGCAATCGCGTTTTTGTCAAAACATTGTACAATATTCAAGCGTAAAACTCATAGTTGAACGTCCAAAATGTATTTTTAATTCGATTTCCAAAGTTTTTCTATATCATAATACACATAACAAGCCATATATACTAATTTGGAATCACAAAAATACATTTTGAACAACTATATAGGTTGTTCAATGTCGAACAATTTAGGTCATATTTTGAAAAAATTCACTAGTATAATCCATCGTTGGATGTTCTAAATGCATTTTTAGATTGATTTCATTATGTATTGACCATCAAAACTCTTTTAGAAAACTCTAAATACCAATTTGGAGTCACAAAAATATATTTTGAACGACTATATTGGATGTTTAATGTTGAATCGCTAACTTTTTTTTGTCAAAATTGTACAATATTCAAGCGTAAAACTTATTGTTGAACGTCCAAAATGTATTTTTAATTCGATTTCCAAGTTTTTATATCATAATACACATAACAAAACATATATACTAATTTTGAATCACAAAAATACATTTTGAACAACCATATAGGTTGTTCAATGTCGAACAATTTAGGTCATAGTTTGAAAAAATTCACGTAGTATAATCCACCGTTGGATGTTCTAAACGCATTTTTAGATTGATTTCATTATATATTAACCATCAAAACTTTTAGGAAACTCTAAATACCAATTTGGAGTTACAAAAACATTTTTTTGAACGGACATATTGGATGTTCAATGTTGAATCGCTAACGTTTTTGTCAAAAATTGTACAATAATATTCAAGCGTAAAACTCATTGTTTAATGTCCAAAAATGTATTTTTAATTCGATTTCCAAAATTTTTATGTATCATAATAGACATAATAAGCCACATATACTAATTTGGAATCATAAAAATACAGTTTCAACAACAATATAGGTTGTTTAATGTCGCACAATTTAGGTCATGGTTTGAAAAAATTCATTAGTGTAATCCACATCGTTGGATGTTCTAAACGCATTTTTAGATTGATTTCATTATGTATTAACCATCAAAACTCTTTTAGGAAACTCTAAATACCAATTTGGAGTCACAAAAAATATATTTTGAACGACCATATTGGATGTTCAATGTCGAATCGCAAACATTTTTGTCAATATTGTACAATATTCAAGCGTAAAACTTAAAGTTGAACGTCCGAAATGTATTTTTAATTCGATTTCCAAAGTTTTTCTATATCATAATACACATAACAAACCATATATATACCAATTTGGAATCACAAAAATACATTTTGAACAACCATATAGGTTGTTCAATGTCGAACAATTTAGGTCATAATTTGAGAAAAATTCACTAGTATAATCCACCGTTGGATGTTCTAAACGCATTTTTAGATTGATTTCATTATGTATAACCATCAAAACTCTTTTAGAAAACTCTAAATACCAATTTGGAGTCACAAAAACATATTTTTTGAACGACCATATTGGATGTTCAATGTCGAATCGCAAACGTTTTTGTCAAAAAATTGTACAATATTCAAGCGTAAAACTTATGTTTAACGTCAAAATGTATTTTTAATTTGATTTCCAAAGTTTTTTCTATATCATAATACACATAACAAGCCATATATACTAATTTTGAATCACAAAAATACATTTTGAACAACCATATAGATTGTTCAATGTCGAACAATTTAGGTCATAGTTTGAAAAATTCACTAGTATAATCCATCGTTGGATGTTCTAAACGCATTTTTAGATTGATTTCATTATATTAACCATCAAAACTCTTTTAGAAAACTCTAAATACCAATTTGGAGTCACAAAAACACATTTTGAATGACTATATTGGATGTTCAATGTTGAATCGTAATCATTTTTTGTCAAAAATTGTACAATATTCAAGCGTAAAACTCATTGTTGAACGTTCAAAATGTATTTTTAATTCGATTTCCAAAGTTTTTCTATATCATAATACACATAACAAGCCATATATACTAATTTGGAATCACAAAAAATACATTTTGAACAACCATATAGATTAATTAATGTCGAACAATTTAAGTCATTGTTTGAGAAAAATTCATAGTATAATCCACCGTTGGATGTTCTAAATGCATTTTTAGATTGATTTCATTATGTATTAACCATCAAAACACTTTTAAGAAACTCTAAATACCAATTTGGAGTCACAAAACATATTTTGAACGACCATATTGGATGTTCAATGTCGAATCGCAAACGTTTTTGTGTCAACATTGTACAATATTCAAGCGTAAAACTCAATAGTTGAACGTCCAAAATGTATTTTTAATTCGATTTCCAAAGTTTTTCTATATCATAATACACATAACAAGCCATATATACTAATTTGGAATCACAAAAATACATTTTGAACAACTATATAGGTTGTTCAATGTCGAACAATTTAGGTCATAGTTTGAGAAAAAATTCACTAGTATAATCCATCGTTGGATGTTCCAAATGCATTTTAGATTGATTTCATTATTATGTATTGACCATCAAAACTCTTTTAGAAACTCTAAATACCAATTAGGAGTCACAAAAATATATTTTGAACGACCATATTGGATGTTCAATGTTGAATCGCTAACGTTTTTGTCAAAATTGTACAATATTCAAGCGTAAAACTTATTGTTGAACGTCAAAAAATGTATTTTTAATTCGATTTCCAAAGTTTTTCTATATCACAATACACATAACAAGCCATATACACTAATTTTGAATCACAAAAATACATTTTGAACAACCATATAGATTGTTCAATGTCGAACAATTTAGGTCATAGTTTGAAAAAATTCACGAGTATAATCCACCGTTGGATGTTCTAAGCGCATTTTTAGATTGATTTCATTATGTATTAACCATCAAAACTCTTTTTAGAAACTCTAAATACCAATTTGGAGTCACAAAAACACATTTTGAACGACCATATTGGATGTTCAATGTTGAATCGCAAATTTTTTTGTCAAAAAATTGTACAATATTCAAGCGTAAAACTCTTGTTGAACGTCGAAATGTATTTTTAATTCGATTTCCAAAAATTTTTATATATCATAATACACATACCAAGCCATATATACTAATTTGGAATCACAAAAAAATACATTTTGAACAACCATATAGATTGTTCAATGTCGAACAATTTAGGTCATAGTTTGAGAAAAAATTCATTAGTATAACCCATCGTTGGATGTTCTAAATGAATTTTTAATTTGATTTCATCATGTATTAATTATCAAAACTCTTTCTTGAAACTAAATATACTAATATGGAGTCACAAAAACATATTTTGAACGACCATATTGGATGTTCAATGTCGAATCGCTAACGTTTTTGTCAAAAGTTTTTACATTTTTCAAGCGTAAAACTTAAAGTTGAATGTCCGAAACGTATTTTTAATTCGATTTACCAAGTTTTTCTATATCATAACACACATACCAAGCTATATATAATAATTTGGAATCACAAAAATATATTTTGAACAACCATATAGATTGATCAATGTCGAACAATTTAAGTCATAGTTTGAGAAAATTCACGAGTATAATCCACCGTTGGATGTTCTAAACATATTTTTAGATTGATTTCATTGTGTATTAACCATCAAAACTCTTTTAGACAATTCTAAATACCAATTAGGAGTCACAAAAACATATTTTGAACGGCCATATTGGATGTTCAATGTCGAATCGCTAACATTTTTGTCAAAAAACTGTACAATAATCAAGCGTAAAACTTACAGTTGTTGAACGTCAAAATGTATTTTTAATTCGATTTCAAAAGTTTTTTCTATATCATAATACACATAACAAGCCATATATAACAATTTGGAATCACAAAAATACATTTTGAACAACCATATAGGTTGTTCAATGTCAAACAATTTAAGTCATAGTTTGAAAAAATTTCGCGTATAATCCACCGTTGGATATTCTAAACGCATTTTTAGATTGATTTCATTATATATTAACCATCAAAACTCTTTTAGAAACTCTAAATACCAATTTGGAGTCACAAAAACACATTTTGAACGACCATATTGGATGTTCAATGTTGAATCGCTAACGTTTTTTGTCAAAAAATTGTACAATATTCAAGCGTAAAACTTATAGTTGAACGTTCAAATGTATTTTTAATTCGATTTTCAAAGTTTTTCTATATCATAATACACATAAAAAGCCATATATACTAATTTGGAATCACAAAAATACATTTTGAACAACCATATATAATTGTTTAATGTCGAACAATTTAAGTCATAGTTTGAGAAAATTCACATAGTATAATCCACCGTTGGACGTTCTAAACGTATTTTTGGATTGATTTCATTGTGTATTACCCATCAAAACTCTTTTAGAAAACTCTAAGTACCAATTAGGAGTTAAAAAAACATATTTTGAACGGCCATATTGGACGTTCAATGTCGAATCGCTAACGTTTTTGTCAAAAGTTTTTACATTTTTCAAGCGTAAAACTTAAAGTTGAACGTCCGAAATGCATTTTTAATTCGATTTACCAAGTTTTTCTATATCATAATACACATACCAAGCCATATATACCAATTTGGAATCACAAAAATACATTTTGAACAACCATATAGATTGTTCAATGTCGAACAATTTAAGTCATAGTTTGAGAAAATTCACGAGTATAATCCACCGTTGGATGTTCTAAACGTATTTTTAGATTGATTTCATTGTGTATTACCCATCAAAACTCTTTTAGAAACTCTAAATACCAATTAGGAGTCACAAAAACATATTTTGAACGGCCATATTGGATGTTCAATGTCGAATCGCTAACATTTTTGTCAAAAAATTGTACAATAATCAAGCGTAAAACTTACAGTTGAACGTCCGAAACGTATTTTTAATTCGATTTCCCAAGTTTTTCTATATCATAATACACATACCAAGCCATATATAACAATTTGGAATCACAAAAATACATTTTGAACAACCATATAGATTGTTCAATGTCGAACAATTTAAGTCATAGTTTGAGAAAATTCACGAGTATAATCCACCGTTGGATGTTCTAAACGTATTTTTAGATTGATTTCATTATGCATAACCATCAAAACGCGTTTAGAAAACTAAAAATACCAATTAGGAGTTACAAAAACATATTTTGAACGGCCATATAGGATGTTCAATGTCGAATCGCTAACATTTTTGTCAAGAAATTGTACAATAATCAAGCGTAAAACTTATAGTTGAATATCCGAAACGTATTTTTAATTCGATTTCCCAATTTTTTCTATATCATAATACACATAACAAGCCATATATAACTATTTGGAATCACAAATATACATTTTGAACAACATATATAGATTAATTAATGTCAAACAATTTAAGTCATATTTTGAGAAAGTTCACACGTATAATCCACCGTTGGATGTTCTAAATGCATTTTTAGATTGATTTCATTATGTATTACCCATCAAAACACTTTTGAGAAACTCTAAATACCAATTAGGAGTCACAAAAACATAATTTGAACGACCATATTGGATGTTCAATGTCGAATCGCTAACGTTTTTCTCAAAACATTGTACAATATTCAAGCGTAAAACTTATAGTTGAACGTCCAAAACGTATTTTGAATTCGATTTCCCAAGTTTTTCTTTATCATAATACACATAACAAGTCATATATAACTATTTGGAATCACAAATATACATTTTGAACAACCATATAGATTAATTAATGTCAAACAATTTAAGTCATATTTTGAGAAAGTTCACACGTATAATCCACCGTTGGATGTTCTAAATGCATTTTTAGATTGATTTCATTATGTATTACCCATCAAAACACTTTTGAGAAACTCTAAATACCAATTAGGAGTCACAAAAACATATTTTGAACGACCATATTGGACGTTCGATGTCGAATCGCTAACGTTTTTGTCACAACATTGTACAATATTCTAGCGTAAAACTTACAGTTGAACGTCCGAAACGTATTTTTAATTCGATTTCCCAAGTTTTTCCATATCATAATACACTTACCAAGCCATATATACCAATTTGGAATCATATAAATACATTTTAAACAACCACATAGATTGATCAATGTCGAACAATTTCAGTCATAGTTTGAGAAAATTCACGAGTATAATCAACCGTTGGATGTTCTAAACGTATTTTCGGATTGATTTCATTATCCATTACCATCAAAACGCTTTTAGAAAACTTCAAATACCAATTAGGAGTTACAAAAACACATTTTGAACGGACATATTGGATGTTCAATGTCGAATCCCTAACATTTTTGTCAAAAAATTGTACAATAATAAAGCGTAAAACTCACAGTTGAATATCCGAAACGTATTTTTAATTCGATTTCCCAAGTTTTTATGTATCATGATACACATACCAAGCCATATATAACAATTTGGAATCACAAAAATATATTTTGAACAACCATATAGACTGTTCAAAGCCGAACAACTTAGGTTACAGTTTGAGAAAGTTCACGCGTATAATACATCGTTGGATGTTCTAAACGCATTTTTTGATTGATTTCATTATGTATTACCCATCAAAAATATTTTAGGAAACTCTAAATACCAATTAGGAGTCACAAAAACATAATTTGAACGACCATATTGGATGTTCAATGTCGAATCACTAACGTTTTTGTCAAAACATTGTACAATATTCAAGCGTAAAACTTATAGTTGAACGTCCGATATTTATTTTTAATTCAATTTCCCAAGTTTTTATATATCATAATACACGTACCAAGCCATATATAGCAATTTGGAATCACAAAAATATATTTTTAACAACCATATTGATTGTTCAACGTCGAAGATCTTAGGTCATAGTTTGAGAAAATTCACGAGTATAATCCACTGTTGGATGTTCTAAACGCATTTTAGATTGATTTCATTATGTATTACCCATCAAAACTCTTTAGAGAAACTCTAAATACCAATTAGGAGTCACAAAAACATAATTTGAACGACCATATTGGATGTTCAATGTCGAATCGCTAACGTTTTTCTCAAAACATTGTACAATATTCAAGCGTAAAACTTATAGTTGAACGTCCAAAACGTACTTTGAATTCGATTTCCAAAGTTTTTCTATATCATAATACACATAACAAGCCATATATAACTATTTGGAATCACAAATATACATTTTGAACAACCATATAGATTAATTAATGTCAAACAATTTTAGAGTTAGTTTGAGAAAATTCACGTAGTATAATCCACCGTTGGATGTTCTAAACGCATTTTTAGATTGATTTCATTATGTATTACCATCAAAACACTTTTAGAAACTCTAAATACCAATTAGGAGTCACAAAAACATATTTTGAACGACCATATTGGATGTTCAATGTCGAATCGCTAACATTTTTGTCAAAAAATTGTACAATATTCAAGCGTAAAACTTACAGTTGAACGTCCGAAACGTATTTTTAATTCGATTTCCCAAGTTTTTCTATATCATAATACACATACCAAGCCATATATACCAATTTGGAACCACAATAATACATTTTGAACAACCATATAGATTGTTCAATGTCGAACAATTTTAGTCATAGTTTGAGAAAATTCATGAGTATAATCCACCGTTGGACGTTCTAAACGTATTTTTGGATTGATTTCATTGTGTATTACCCATCAAAACTCTTTTAGAAAACTCTAAGTACCAATTAGGTGTTAAAAAAACATATTTTGAACGGCCATATTGGACGTTCAATGTCGAATCGCTAACAGTTTTTGTCAAAAGTTTTTACATTTTTCAAGCGTAAAACTTATAGTTGAACGTCTACCAAAAAAATGTATTTTTAATTCGATTTCCCAAGTTTTTCTATATCATAATACACATACCAAGCCATATATACCAATTTGGAACCACAATAATACATTTTGAACAACCATATAGATTGTTCAATGTCGAACAATTTTAGTCATAGTTTGAGAAAATTCACGAGTATAATCCACTGTTGGATATTCTAAACGCATATTTAGATTGATTTCATTATGTTTTACCCATCGAAACTATTTTAGGAAACTCTAAATACCAATTAGGAGTCACAAAAACATATTTTGAACGGCCATATTGGATGTTCAATGTCGAATCGAATAACTAAATCGCTAATTTTTGTCAAAAAATTGTACAATAATCAAGCGTAAAACTTATAGTTGAACATCCGAAACGTATTTTTAATTCGATTTCCCAAGTTTTTCTATATCATAATACACATACCAAGCCATATATAGCAATTTGGAATCACAAAAATATATTTTTAACAACCATATTGATTGTTCAACGTCGAAGATCTTAGGTCATAGTTTGAGAAAGTTCACGCGTATAATCCATCGTTGGATGTTCGAAACGCATTTTTAGATTGATTTCATTATGTATTACCCATCAAAACTATTTTAGGAAACTCTAAATACCAATTAGGAGTCACAAAAACATAATTTGAACGACCATATTGGATGTTCAATGTCGAATCGCTAACGTTTTTCTCAAAACATTGTACAATATTCAAGCGTAAAACTTATAGTTGAACGTCCAAAACGTACTTTGAATTCGATTTCCAAAGTTTTTCTATATCATAATACACATAACAAGCCATATATAACTATTTGGAATCACAAATATACATTTTGAACAACCATATAGATTAATTAATGTCAAACAATTTAAGTCATATTTTGAGAAAGTTCACACGTATAATCCACCGTTGGATGTTCTAAATGCATTTTTAGATTGATTTCATTATGTATTACCCATCAAAACACTTTTGAGAAACTCTAAATACCAATTAGGAGTCACAAAAACATAATTTGAACGACCATATTGGATGTTCAATGTCGAATCGCTAACGTTTTTCTCAAAACATTGTACAATATTCAAGCGTAAAACTTACAGTTGAACGTCCGAAACGTATTTTTAATTCGATTTCCCCAAGTTTTTCTATATCATAATACACATAACAAGCCATATATAACAATTTGGAATCACAAAATACATTTTGAACAACCATATAGATTGTTCAATGTCGAACAATTTTAGTCATAGTTTGAGAAAATTCATGAGTATAATCCACCGTTGGACGTTCTAAATGCATATTTTTGGATTGATTTCATTATGTATTTACCATCAAAACTCTTTTAGAGAAACTCTAAATACCAATTAGGAGTCACAAAACATATTTTGAACGACCATATTGGATGTTCAATCGAATCGCTAACATTTT
>CM042664.1:18889079-18907729 GCA_023638005.1 Forsythia suspensa | reverse complement strand
AGAGTCTAATCAAAGTTGAATTTCGTGCCCAAAATCTCCTAAAAACATGCTAAAAATAGAATTTTAACTCAAATAAAGGTTTGGCCTCGGGATCGTCCGCTCAAATGGTTGGTGCATACGCTAGAGTGGATGAAACGACCATTTTTTACTAATAAATTTGGGCATTGTTTTCAAACAGCCATAACTTTTTGTAGAAAACTTCAAATTGAGATCTGTAAAAAGTGTTGGACTTTTAATTCAATTATATTTCCATTGATATATCATTTGTCTTGTGTGTATTTTTGTACCAAATGTTGTGCTCTAATTATCCACATGCTCCGGTTGTAGGTTTCTCAATTCACTTTTTCGTCTTTTGGGTGTTTGCCCATTCACTTTAACTCTTCATTGTCACGAACACACATTAAATATATTGATTTTATCTTCACTCTAATCCTCTAATGTTGGACTCTTGATATTCACTTCAAAATCCCAATTTCTTCTCATTTACTCGCCAATTTTAGTAGTGTGACTCGAGTTCGAAAATTTTGTCCTACAATCACGAAAATGAATAAAGACTCAATAGATATTGACTCTAAAATACTTAGAATTATCCAAAAACTCTTCATTAACGAGTCAATATAAATGTATAAAGTACACTTACGAGAGTCACACTTATCTCTCAATGGATATGTTAGTATGTTAGCTAAGAACATTTATTTGTGTCCTAGGTTAATTAGTTTGTTAACTATAGCTAACAGTTTATCTAGCAGACGTAGCATTTAATTATACATTAAGTGTCAAATAGAAAGTTGAGTAGCTTAATCGACTAGTCCAATGTGATAGCCAAAGACGAGTCCAGTTTGCTGTCCCAAATATATTTCTTCTTAGCCGTCCCTCTACTAAAAACTTTACTCAACATCAAAAAATTCACTTAACAAGCGTGAATGTATTAAATATTGTCTATAATGATCTCTTCATCAATTTATTTGATGATGTGTAAAGTTTTTATTGGGGAGATGGCTAAAGGGATCTATATTTGGCACAAGAAATTTGGACTCGCCAAAGATTAGCTAAACTTAACATGTAGATGTGTCAACTAACATTCACTTTATTGTCTATGTGGCAATTTTAACTAGCTAAAATTAACACATCCAATGAGGATGCTTTTAGAAAAACTCCAATGCATTCTATGAATTGCAATCTAAGTGGCATGTAAGTTCAAAAACTTGCAGATATTGATGTGTAATGAATATAAAGTCAAACTCAAAATTGGTCTCCAATAAATTATATCTATAACCTAATATTGCTACTTATGTTGTGATGTCCCAAAACCTCCTCTATGAAGCTCCAATACGTCTCTCATATTCTTTCTTTTTATAGCCCTGAAAAGTGGATTGCTAATGCAGAATTCTAAACGTCATTTGAAATTTTTTTACCAATGTAGCTTATTAATTATAAAAACACTTCATTTGAGATTTATGGTCTCTATTTTGATTTCAAAACTTATAGTTAACTTATCTCAAAGATAGTCAATCTATCCTCTCGATTTCTCATGCACAAAAGAAATCTAATAATGGCCATGAGCGCTTATGAAAATTTAACCAACTACTCATAAACCACCCTTTACCACATATTGAAGTTTCGAGGATTTCATGAAAATGAGGGGTACAAAGTACATGATAAACAAAAACTAGATTGCTTTGAGTACTAAATTTAAATCAAATTTGACATATCAAATGGTCTTGAAAAATTCTAAAATTTTTAGGTAATGATCATAACATAATATATTAACACATATCCAAAATTCAAGAAGTAACTAATTTCACAGTCTCCAAATTTAACTCGAAAACATGTAAGACAGATTCTAGAACAGAATTATCCATCAATTCTAAAACATGCATATCTTGCTATGCAGTCCCTCAAATTTTTTGATTTTAAGTCTCGAAACTTATCAAGCTATCAATCTCAACAAATTTTAGCTCGAAATTTGAAATACACAATTCGGGATGTTCGATTCGAAGCCAAACCTACTTCTTTGGAATTTACGGATAGAAACATTATCGTCATCCTTTAACAATCATTCAATTTTCAATATACCAAAACGATCAAGATTCATAACATAAATCTCCAAATATTTCTATAACAATTATCAAGTAAAAATCTTGACAAATTTTTCTCATAGGCATAAAATTTCAAAAATTATAAAATAACATAAATTTGTAAATAATACATTTTCTTGGCATTGACTCTTCCCATGACTTATTCCTTTCAACATCGAGTCTCCATCCAACCCTAAAATCAATATGTGGAAAGGGAAATATATGAGTTTGAGAATACTCAATAGGAACACCAATCATAATATGCAAATTCCAAATTAAATATTGAATATCATGCATATAAGTATACAATTTTTCTCATTCTTCGGTGAGCTCAAGGCGAAACTCCAACATTCTTTCTTTCTTTCTTTCTTAGGTTTAATCCTGAAGGATAAAGACTATGTTCTTTCTTTTTTGTGGTTAACCATCGAGATCGAACCACTTCTTTCTTCCTTGTAAAATTGCATGGATTTTACTTTTAAGACCGGATGGCCAAAAACATATCCTCAAACATAGAAAATATACCCAATAACAATACATAATTGAGATTTAAACTCAACTTTGCACAATGATAATCCTACATCTTTTGATGAAAACTTTGAAAAGGTTGTTTCCTAAGATCTTTTCTTTTCTTTGAAATTGTGTGTGTGTGTGTGTGTGTTGGGGGGGCTGATTTTAGGGTTAAAAGGAAGGTGTGGCCGAGTGGGTTGGGGTGGGGTAGGAGAAGAGGGAAGGAATTGAGGATTTTGGGCGTCTTTCTCTTTTCTTGCATGGACACTAAGGAACTTATCCTTTAGGATTTGGTAAGTTTTAAATGGTGCAAGTTACCAAAACTTTTAAAATATCCCACAATCTTGCATTTTAAATAAATACAATTAATTATATAATTAATTTAAAAATTATAAGATATTTCTCTAAACGGACTTTATCCTTTTTATTATTAATAGGCCTTGTTTGGACTTCGGACAGACATGAGCCTTCAAGCACTAAATAAAATTTATACTTCGCCCAAACAATAAATTCTAAAATTTTCGGGGTGTTACATATGTTACTTTTATTTTCTTAAAATAAAAATAAAACCACATCTAATGATGCACAGGAAATATAAATCTTGTTTAGTCATTTCATCTAATAGAGATTCTAAATCTAGATGGATCTCTTCACAATCTTTGATTTTTCTTTACCACATCATCTAACAAAGTCCTAGTCAAATTGCAATAGAGATGAATTTTCTTAAACTTGGTTTGTTTTGAATATATGGTAAATTTTTTAAACAATACATTAAAGCAATGAAGATGCTCTTAGTACATTCCTAAGTTTGGATTTCAAATTTGAATTTTAAATGAGATTTAATCTTAGAATTTCACCCCCACCCAAAAAAAGAAGAAGAGAAATTATGGAGATAATTTGAGCAAGGTTTTCTCCCAACTTAATTAAACCAAATTGGCCATGGTTAGAATTTATTGAGATTTCAAAAGTATGAAATTTATATAGAAGATTTAGTTGCATTTTGTTGAGATATAAACTTGATTTTTTTACCAATATTTCTTTTATTTTTCAACAAGAATGCAAGACAAGAAAAATAATTTCAGGAAAAAATGCTACAAAACATGGTCAATTCTTCCCTTGCCTTATCTTCTTAGAATCAAAATTTTAGGTTGCGTTTGGCACAACGGGTTAGACTGTATAAAAATTAAGTATATAAAATTAGAATAGATAGTACTATGTAGATGGTATGGATTAAGATGTATAGTATACTTCAATTTCTTATTTAAAAAAATGTTATTTGCATCACATTTTTTAAGCTAACTAGATAACATAATACAAAAGGAGGAAATGAGTCAAGGGCATGAATAAAGACAGTGGAAATAATATTCTTTTAATTGAAAAACTTAAATATATTGTCTACCTTAATCTACTCTAACACTATCGACCTCGTACTATACGCTCTAATTTTATGCTTTAAATCATTGTAGGTCTAATCCGGTGTACTAAATACAACTATTTTTTTCTTTTGAATTTTAGATGAGATTATTGAGCTAGAATTCAAATTGAGAAGTCTACACTCATCTGTACACTTTGTTATTTTATTTTATAGGACATCATTAAAATTGAGGAGGAATTTTAAGTCACCAAACCAAAGGGGTAGGGAAGGAGGAGAGGGTTTGGATTCACCGAACCTGTTTTATAAAGTGATAATTGCATATTTGGTCTCCAACTTTTCAAAATCGTTGGGGATATGTCTCTAACCTAAAAAAATAACACCACACATCCCCAACGTATGAAAAACTTGGCATGGTAGGTCCTTTAAGACAAAATCGCCATTTCTTTTAAATAAACAAAAAAAAAAAAAACAAAAAAAAAAAGAAGAAAAAACATGATTGAAAACTAACCAAATGTACCCAAAAAAATAAAAAGTAAGAAATATACCCCAAAAAATAAAAAGTAACAAAGATGTAATCTTCTTTATTAAACTCAAAATCTACCAAAAAAAAAAAAAAAATCCGTCGAAGCTGGAGAATGTGCTATCAGACAAAGAGCTAACTATCTCACTTTGGTACCGAGAAAGCCACATGGGTGTGGTCGAAGATTACATTCAAACTTGCGGCACCTACCATTATTGTGTATTTGCTTAACAATATGACTTCAATGTCTACTCAGATTTTTGGTGGGCATCTGGGTAATCTTGAACTTGCTGCTTCTTCTCTTGCCAACAATGGGATTCAATAGTTGAGTAGAGAGATATTGATGTGAATGAAGGTAGTCATTTTTCTCGCTTGGGTACGCCATTAGCATCAAGCATTTTGAAAATACTCCAAGTGAATTTTTTTCAAGAATGTCTGCATCTCGTCCAGTGATGCCATTGACTCGAGAATCAAGCATTTCTTCAAGTAGAATATTTCCTGATCAGTCAGAGGACTTGAAGAATTTTCATGTTCAAACACCGAGGATAGGTTCTCCTGCAGGAGCTAGTGGTTCTGGGATTTCAACTCCTGGATATGCAAACACTTCCTCTTCAATGGACAATTAGCTTTTGGCTCTAGGGCACCTCCTGTCTTCTATTTGCAATCGAATTTTCCACAAAGTGGAATTGTACCTGTAAGTGGTGGTTCTCAAGGATTCTTCTCTTGGGAGTGGTTTAATATGATAGTTTACCGCCAATGTATCTGGATTTGTACGAGAAGCAGTAGGTGTTGCTCAATGTTAAGATGCTATAAAGAGAGATTGGTTTTCTTGAGGTGAGTTTGGACGACTCAATTTTCATAGTACAAGTTGAATTTTTTTTTTGGTTGTTTTTGGAGAAGATGACCTATTTCTTACTTTTTATTTTTTTGGGGTACATTTCTTACTTGTTAGTTTTGGGGTACATTTGGTTAGTTTTCAATCATATTTTTTTTTTTTTTTTGTTTATTTAAAGGGAATGGCAATTTTGTCATAAAGGACCTACCATGCCAAGTTTTTCATATATTGGGGATGTGGTGCTATTTTTTAGGTTAGGGGTATATCTCCAACAATTTTGAAAGGTTGGGGACAAAATATGCAATTATCCCTTTTATAAATATGAAATTGAATTTGAATAAGGGAGACATTAGACCTTAGAGATTAGGAAGAGAGCACGAAAGAAGAGTTTGAGCAAAACTATAAATGTAAAATTACTACTTCCACTACAAGAGTAAATGTAAAAATTGATAACAAGAAACAAGAAACAAAAATTGATAGCACATACATAAGACGTTCCTTGGTTTTCCGGTTGAATAACTGATCATAAGGAGGTTTTCACTACTATTCACACCAAAAGGAGTATATGTCGGTCGTAATCAAATGTTAACAATCGATCATCTCAAATCTCCTGTCATTAACTTTGTCTTCTCCGAAGAACTTTTCTCTTTTGCAAAATCCATCTTTTCAAAATCGAAAATCCACATTCTGTAAATCATCATTCGTGAGTTTGATTTCTAAAAATCCAAAATTTCAATCAAAGCCCTTCTTATTCCTTCTATTCGCAAAATCCAGTCCAATATCACTAATCCGTCTCTCAAATTCCTTGTGAAAGATCATTCTCATTCTGTTATTGCATCCAAAGACATCCTTTGTGCCAAGTATATTGAAGATCCAGAAAAATTGCTTAGGTATTAATTTTATTTGTAGCTTTCTTAAATTCTTTTTGGTTGTAATAATGGAGTTTAGATTAAAATTTTGATTATTGTTAAATTGTTGAGTTCTTGCCCTTTATTGATTTAATATATTTTTTTTTGGTTATAGTAATGGGGCTTAGATTAAAAGTTCAATTATTGTAAAACATTGTTAAATTTTGATTATTCTTGATCATACACACATAATTTTATCATCTCTGAGATTTGTGTTTGCTCTATAATTTAATTGCTAGTTTAAGTAAATTGGAAATCGAATTAAAAATACGTTTCGGACATTCAACTATAAGTTTTACGCTAGAATATTGTACAATTTTTGACAAAAACATTAACGATTCGACATTGAACATCCAATATGGTCATTCAAAATGTGTTTTTGTAAGTCCTAATTGGTATTTAGAATATCTAAAAGAGTTTTAATGGGTGATACATAATAAAATCAATCTAAAAATGTGTTTAGAACGTCCAACGGTGGATTTATACCCGTGGATTTTCTCAAACTATAACTTAAATTATTCAACATTTAACAATCTATATGGTTGTTCAAAATGTATTTTTGTGATTTCAAATTGGTATAAATGGCTTGTTCTATGTATTATGATATTTAAAAACATGGGAAATCGAATTAAAAATATGTTTCGGACGTTCAACTATAAGTTTTACGCTTGAATATTGTACAATTTTGACAAAAACGTTAGCGATTCGACATTGAACATCCAATATGGTCATTCAAAATGTATTTTTGTGAGTCCTAATTGGTATTTAGAGTTTCCTAAAAGAGTTTTGATGGGTAATACATAATGAAATCAATCTAAAAATGGGTTTAGAACATCCAACGGTGGATTATACTCGTGAATTTTCTCAAACCAAAACATAAATTCTTCGACATATAACAATTTATATAGTTGTTCAAAATGTATTTTGTGATTCCAAATTGGTATATATGGCTTGGTCTCTATATTATGAAATAGAAAAATTGGAAAATCGAATTAAAAATACATTTTGGATGTTCAACTGTAAGTTTTATGTTTGAATATTGTACAATTTTTTGACAAAAATATTAGCGATTCGACATTGAACATCGAATATGGTCTTTCAAAATGTATTTTTGTGAGTCCTAATTAGTATTTAGAGTTTCATAAAAGAGTTTTGATGGATAATACATAATGAAATCAATCTAAAAATGGGTTTAGAACATCCAACGGTAGATTATACTCGTGAATTTTCTCATACTTTAACTTAAATTGTTCGACATATAACAATCTATATGGTTGTTCAAAATGTATTTTTGTGATTCCAAATTGGTATATATGGCTTGGTCACTGAATTATGATATAGAAAAACTTGGAAAATCGAATTAAAAATACGTTTCGGACGTTCAAGTGTAAATTTTACATTTGAATATTGTACAAATTTTTGACAAAAATGTTAGCAATTCGACATTGAACATCCAATATGGTCGTTCAAATTGTATTTTTGTGACTCCTAATTGGTAGTTAGAGTTTTCTAAAAGAGTTTTGATGGGTAGTACATAATGAAATTAATCTAAAAATGCGTTTAGAACATCCCGCGGTGGATTTATACTCGTGAATTTTTCTAAAATTAGGACCTAAATTGTTTGACATTAAACAATTTATATTGTTGTTTAAATTGTATTTTTTTGATTCCAAATTGGTATATATGGCTTGGTATGTGTATTATTATGACATAGAAAAACTTGGGAAATTGAAATAAAAATACGTTTCGTACATTCAATTATAAGTTTTACGCTTGAATGTTGTACAATTTTTTTGACAAAAACGTTAACGATTCGACATTGAATATCCAATATGGTCGTTCAAAATATGTTTTTGTTATTCCCAATTAGAATTTAGAGTTTCTAAAAGAGTTTTGAAGGGTAATACATAATGAAATCAATCTAAAAACGCGTTTAGAACATCCAATGGTGGATTTATACTAGTAAATTTTCTCAAAATATGACTTAAATTTTTCGACATTGAACAATCCATACTGTTGTTGAAAATGTATTTTGTGATTCCAAATTGGTATATATGGCTTGTTCTGTGTATTATGATATAGAAAAACTTGGGAAATCGAATTAAATATACATGTCGGACATTCATCTATAAGTTTCACGCTTGAATATTGTACAATTTTTTGACAAAAATGTTAGTGATTTGACATTCAACATCCAATATGGTCGTTCAAAATGTATTTTTGTGACTCCTAATTGGTATTTAGAGTTTCATAAAATAGTTTTGATGGGTAATAAATAATGAAATCAATCTAAAAATGCGTTTAGAACATCCGACGGTGGATTATACTCCAGAATTTTATCAGACTATGACCTAAATTGTTTGACATTGAACAATCTATATGGTTGTTTAAAATGTATTTTTGTGATTCCAAATTGGTATATATGGGTTTTCACTGTATTATAATATTGAAAAACTTGGGAAACAGAATTAAAAATACGTTTCGGAAGTTCAACTGCATACGTTTACGCTTGAATATTGTATAATTTTTGACCAAAATATTAGTGCTTCGATATTGAACATCCAATATGGTCGTTCAAAATGTGTTTTTGTGACTCCTAATTACTATTTAGAGTTTCTTAAAAGAGTTTTGATGGGTAATACATAATGAAATCAATTTAAAAATGCGTTTAGAACATCCGACGGTGGATTATACTAGAATTTTCTCATACTATGACCAAAATTGTTCGACGTTGAACAATATATATGGTTGTTCAAAATATATTTTTGTGATTCCAAATTGGTATATATAGCTTTTTCACTGTATTATGATATAGAAAAACTTGGGAAATCGAATGAAAAATAAGTTTCGGACGTTCAACTATAAGTTTTATGCTTGAATATTGTACAATTTTTGACCAAAATGTTAGCGCTTCGTCATTGAACATCCAATATGGTCATTCAAAATATATTTTTGTGACTCCTAATTGTTACTTAGAGTTTCCTAAAAGAGTTTTGACGGGTAATATATATTGAAATGAATCTAAAAATGTGTTTAGAACATCCGACGGTGGATTATACTCGAGAATTTTCTCAAACTATGACCAAAATTGTTCGACATTGGAATATGTATTTGTTGTTCCAAATGTATTTTTGTGATTCCAAATTGCTATATATGGCTTGTTATGTGTATTACGATATAGAAAAACATGGGAAATCGAATTAAAAATACGTTTCGGACGTTCAATTGTTAGTATTACGCTTGAATATTGTACAATTTTTTGACCAAAATGTTAGCGCCCGATCTTGAACATCAATATGGTCGTTCAAAATATATTTTTGTGACTCCTAATTGTTATTTAGAGTTTCTTAAAAGAGTTTTGAAGGGTAATACATGATGAAATCAATCTAAAAATACATTTAGAACATCCAACGGTGGATTTATACTAGAATTTTCTCAAACTATTACTTAAATTTTTTGACATTGAACAATCTATATGGTTTATCAAAATGTATTTTTGATTCCAAATTGGTGTATATTGCTTGATATGTGTATTATGACATAGAAAAACTTGAGAAATCGAATTAAAAATACGTTTCGGATGTGTAAGTTTTACGTTTGAATATTATACAATTTTTTGACAAAAATATTAGCAATTCGACATTGAACATCCAATATGATCGTTCAAAATATGTTTTTGTGACTCCTAATTAGTATTTAGAGTTTTCTAAAAGAGTTTTGATGGGTAATACATAATTAAATCAATCTAAAAATGCGATTAGAACATCCAACAGTGGATTTATACTCGTGAATTTTCTCAAACAATGACTTAAATTTTTCGACATTGAACAATCTATGTGGTTGTTCATTATGTATTTTTGTGATTCCAAATTGGTATATATGGCTTGATATGTTTATTATTACATAGAAAAACTTGGAAAATCGAATTGACAATACGTTTCGGACGTTCAACTATTAGTTTCACGCTTGAATGTTTTACAAATTTTTGAAAAAAAAAACGTTAACGATTCGACTTTGAAGATCCAATAAGGTCATTCGAAATGTGTTTTTGTGACTCCTAATTGGTATTTAGAGTTTCCTAAAAGTTTTTTAATGGGTAATACATATTGAAATCAATCTAAAAATACATTTAGAGCATCCGACGATGGATTATACTCATAAATTTTCTCAAATTATGACCTAAATTGTTCGATATTGAACAAGCTATATGGTTGTTCAAAATGTATTTTTGTGATTTCAAATTAGTATATATGGCTTGGTATGTGTATTATAACATAGAAAAACTACGGAAATCGAATTAAAAATACGTTTCGGACGTTCATCTATAAGTTTCATGCTTGAATATTGTACAATTTTTTGACTAAAATATTAGTGCTTTGACATTGAATATCCAATATGGTCGTTAAAAAAGTGTTTTTGTGACTCCTAATTACTATTTAGAGTTTCCTAAAAGAGTTTTGATGGGTAATACATAATGAAATCAATCTATAAATGCGTTTAGAACTTCCAACGGTAGATTTATACTCGTAAATTTTCTCAAACTATGACTTAAATTGTTCAATATTGAACAATCCATATGGTTGTTAAAAATATATTTTTGTAATTCCATATTAGTATATATGGCTTGGTATGTGTATTATGATATAGAAAAACTTGGAAATTGAATTAAAAATATGTTTCGGACGTGTAAGTTTTATGCTTGAATATTGTACAATGTTTTGACAAAATTATTAGCGATTCGACATTGAACATCCAATATGGTCGTTCAAAATATATTTTTGTGACTTCTAATTAGTATTTAGAGTTTTCTAAAATAGTTTTGATGGGTAATACGTAATGAAATCAATCTAAAAATGCGATTAGAACATCCAACAATAGATTTATACTCGTGAATTTTTTAAACTATGATTTAAATTTTTTGACATTGAACAATCTATATGGTTGTTCATAATATTTTTTTGTGATTCGAAATTGGTATATATGGCTTGGTATGTGCATTATGACATAGAAAAACTTGGAAAATCGAATTAAAATACGTTTGGACGTTCAACTATAGGTTTCACGCTTGAATATTGTACAATTTTTGAGAAAAGCGTTAACGATTCGACATTGAAAATCCCATATGGTCATTCAGAATATATTTTTTTGACTCCTAATTGGTATTTAGAGTTTTCTAAAAGAGTTTTGATGGGTAATACATAATGAAATCAATCTAAAAATGCGTTTAGAACATCCGACCGTGGATTATACTCGGAAATTTTCTCAAACAATGACCTAAATTGTTAGATATTGAACAATCTATATGGTTGTTCAAAATTTATTTTTGTGATTCCAAATTGGTATATATGGATTGTTCTGTTTATTATGATACAGAAAAACTTGGAAAATCGAATTAAAAATACGTTTTGGACATTTAAGCGTATGTTTTACGCTTGAATATTGTACAATTTTTGACAAATATGTTAGTGATTCGACGTTGAACATCCAATATGGTCGTGCAAAATGTATTTTTGTGACTCTAATTGGAAATTAGAGTTTCTTAAAAGTGTTTTGGTAGGCAATACATAATGAAATCAATCTAAAAATGCGTATAAAACTTTCAACGGTGGATTTATACTCGAGAATTGTTTCAAACTATGACCTAAATTGTTCGACATTGAACAATCTATATGGATGTTCAAAATATATTTTTGTGATTCTAAATAGATATATTTGGCTTGGTACGTGTATTATGACATAGAAAAACTTGGTTAATCGAATTAAAAATACATTCCGGACGTTGTGTTTTACATTTGAATATTGTACAATTTTTTGAAAAAAACGTTAGCGATTCGATATTGAACATCCAATATGGTCGTTCAAAATATGTTTTTATGACTCTTAATCGGTATTTACAGTTTTTTAAAAGAGTTATGATGGGCAATACATTATGAAATCAATATAAAAACGCGTTTTCAACATCTAACGGTGAATTATACTCGTGAATTTTCTCAAACTACGACATAAATTGCTCGACATTGAACAATTATTTAGTTGTCCAAAATGTATTTTTGTGATTCTAAATTGGTATATATGGCTTGGTATGTGTATTAGGATATAGAAAAACTTGGGAAATGAAAATAAAAATACGTTTCGGACGTTCAATAGTAAGTTTTATGCTTGAAAATTGTACAATTATGACAAAAACGTTAGCGATTCGACATTGAACATCCAATATAGTAGTTCAAAATGTATTTTGTAACTCCTAATTGGTATTTAGAGTTTCCTAAAATAGTTTTGATGGGTAATACATAATGAAATCAATCTAAAAAGCGTTTACAACATGTAACTTGATGGATTATTCTCGTGAATTTTCTCAAACTATGACCTAAATTGTCCGACATTGAACAATCTATATGGTTGTTCTAAATGTATTTTGTGATTCTAAATTAGTATTTATGGCTTGGTATATGTATTATGATACAGAAAAATTTGGGAAATCGAATTAGAAATACATTTACGGCGTTCAAAATTAAGTTTTACACTTGAAAATTGTAAAATTTTGACAAAAATATTTGCGATTCGACATTAAATATCCAGTATGGTTGTTCAAAATATTTTTTTGTGACTCCTAATTGGTATTTATAGTTTTCTAAAAGAGTTTTGGCGGGTAATACATAATGAAATCAATCTAAAAATGCATTTACAACATCTAATGGTGGATTATACGCGTGAATTTTCTCAAAGTACGACCTAAATTGCTCGACATTGAACAAATTATATGGTTGTTCAAAATATATTTTTGTAATTTCAAATTGGTATACATGGCTTGGTATGTGTATTAGGATATATAAAAACTTGGGAAATCGAATTAAAAATACGTTTCGGATGTTCAATAGTAAGTTTTACGCTTGAATGTTGTACAATTTTTACAAAAACGTTGGCGATTCGATATTGAACATCCAATATGGTCGTTCAAAATATGTTTTTGTGACTCTTAATCGGTATTTACAATTTTTTAAAAGAGTTATGATGGGCAATACATTATGAAATCAATCTAAAAACGCGTTTTCAACATCTAACGGTGAATTATACTCGTGAATTTTTTCAAACTACGACCTAAATTGCTCGACATTGAACAATCTATATAGTTGTCCAAAGTGTATTTTTGTGATTCTAAATTGGTATATATGGCTTGGTATGTGTATTAGGATATAGAAAAACTTGGGAAATGAAAATAAAAATACGTTTCGGACGTTCAATAGTAAGTTTTATGCTTGAAAATTGTACAATTATGACAAAAACGTTAGCGATTCGACATTGAACATCCAATATAGTAGTTCGAAATGTATTTTTGTAACTCCTAATTGGTATTTAGATTTTCCTAAAATGGTTTTGATGGGTAATACAAAATGAAATCAATCTAAAAATGCGTTTACAACATGTAACAGTGGATTATTCTCACGAATTTTCTCAAACTATGACCTAAATTGTCCGACATTGAACAATCTATAAGGTTATTTTAAATGTATTTTTGTGATTCTAAATTAGTATATATGGCTTGGTATATGTATTATGATACAGAAAAACTTGGGAAATCGAATTAGAAATACATTTCTGACGTTCAAAATTTAGTTTTACACTTCAAAGTTGTACAATTTTGACAAAAATATTAGCGATTCGACATTGAACATCCAATATGGTTGTTCAAAATATTTTTTTGTGACTTCTAATTGGTATTTATAGTTTCCTAAAAGAGTTTTGGCGGGTAATACATAATGAAATCAATCTAAAAATGCAGTTACAACATCTAATGGTGGATTATACGCGTGAATTTTCTCAAAGTACGACCTAAATTGCTCGACATTGAACAAATTATATGGTCGTTCAAAATATGTTTTTGTGACTCTTAATCTGTATTTACAGTTTTTTAAAAGAGTTATGATGGGCAATACATTATGAAATCAATCTAAAAACGTGTTTTCAACATCTAACGGTGAATTATACTCGTGAATTTTCTCAAACTACGACCTAAATTGCTTGACATTGAACAATTATATAGTTGTCCAAAATGTATTTTTGTGATTCTAAATTGGTATATATGGCTTGGTATGTGTATTTGGATATAGAAAAACTTGGGAAATGAAAATAAAAATACGTTTCGGACGTTCAATAGTAAGTTTTATGCTTGAAAATTGTACAATTATGACAAAAACGTTAGCGATTCGACATTGAACATCCAATATAGTAGTTCGAAATGTACTTTTGTAACTCCTAATTGGTATTTAGAGTTTCCTAAAATGGTTTTGATGGGTATAAATAATGAAATCAATCTAAAAATGCGTTTACAACATGTAACAGTGGATTATTCTCGTGAATTTTCTCAAACTATGACCTAAATTGTCCGACATTGAATAATCTATATGGTTATTCTAAATGTATTTTTGTGATTTTAAATTAGTATATATGGCTTGGTATATGTATTATGATACAGAAAAACTTGGGAAATCAAATTAGAAATACATTTCTGACGTTCAAAATTAAGTTTTACACTTGAAAATTGTACAATTTTGACAAAAATATTAGCGATTCGACATTGAACATCCAATATGGTTGTTCAAAATATTTTTGTGACTCCTAATTGGTATTTATAGTTTCTAAAAGAGTTTTGGCGGGTAATACATAATGAAATCAATCTAAAAATGCAGTTACAACATCTAATGGTGGATTATCTGCGTGAATTTTCTCAAAGTCGACCTAAATTGCTCGACATTGAACAAATTATATGGTTGTTCAAAATATGTTTTAATGATTTCAAATTGGTATACATGGCTTGGTATGTGTATTAGGATATATAAAAACTTGGTAAATCGAATTAAAAATACGTTTCGGATGTTCAATAGTAAGTTTTACGCTTGAATGTTGTACAATTTTTACAAAAACGTTGGCGATTCGATATTGAACATCCAATATGGTCGTTCAAAATATGTTTTTATGACTCTTAATCTGTATTTACAGTTTTTTAAAAGAGTTATGATGGGCAATACATTATGAAATCAATCTAAAAACGCGTTTTCAACATCTAACGGTGAATTATACTCGTGAATTTTTCTCAAACTACGACCTAAATTGCTCGACATTGAACAATTATATAGTTGTTCAAAATGTATTTTTGTGATTCTAAATTGGTATATATGGCTTGGAATGTGTATTTGGATATAGAAAACCTTGGGAAATGAAAATAAAAATACGTTTCGGACGTTCAATAGTAAGTTTTATGCTTGAAAATTGTACAATTATGACAAAAACGTTAGCGATTCGACATTGAACATCCAATATAGTAGTTCGAAATGTATTATTGTTAGCGATTCGACATTGAACATCCAGTAGTTCAAAGCGTTAGCGATTCGACATTGAACATCCAATATTAGCGATTCGACATTGAACATCCAATATTAGCGATTCGACATTGAACATCCACCATTAGATGTTGTAAATGCATTTTTAGATTGATTTCATTATGCATTACCCGCCAAAACTCTTTTAGGAAACTATAAATACCAATTAGGAGTCACAAAAATATTTTGAACAACCATATTGGATGTTCAATGTCGAATCGCTAACATTTTTGTCAAAATTGTACAACTTTCAAGTGTAAAACTTAATTTTGAGCGTCGAAATGTATTTCTAATTCGATTTTCCATGTTTTTCTGTATCATAATACATATATATACTAATTTGAAATCACAAAAATACATTTAGAATAACCATATAGATTGTTCAATGTCGGACAATTTAGGTCATAGTTTGAGAAAATTCACGAGAATAATCCATCGTTACATGTTGTAAACGCATTTTAGATTGATTTCATTATGTATTACCCTTCAAAACCATTTTAGGAAACTCTAAATACCAATTAAGAGTTACAAAAATACATTTCGAACTACTATATTGGATGTTCAATTTCGAATCGCTAACGTTTTTGCATAATTGTACAATTTTCAAGCATAAAACTTACTATTGAACGTCCGAAGCGTATTTTTATTTTCATTTCATAAGTTTTTCTATATCCAAATACACATAACAAGCCATATATACCAATTTAGAATCACAAAATATATTTTCGACAACTATATAATTGTTCAATGTCACGCAATTTAGGTCGTAGTTTGAGAAAATTCACGAGTATAATTCATCGTTAGATGTTGAAAACACGTTTTTAGATTGATTTCATAATGTATTGCCCATCATAACTCTTTTAAAAAACTGTAAATACAGATTAAGAGTCACAAAAACATATTTTGAACGACCATATTGGATGTTCAATATCGAATCGCCAACGTTTTTGTAAAAATTGTACAATATTCAAGCGTAAAACTTACTATTGAACATCCGAAACGTATTTTTAATTCTATTTCCCAAGTTTTTATATATCCTAATGAACATACCAAACCATGTATACCAATTTAAAATCACAAAAATATATTTTGAACAACCATATAATTTGTTCAATGTCGAGCAATTTAGGTCGTACTTTGAGAAAATTCACGAGTGTAATCCACCATTAGATGTTGTAAATGCATTTTTAGATTGATTTCATTATGTATTACCCGCCAAAACTCTTTTAGGAAACTATAAATACCAATTAGGAGTCACAAAAAAATATTTTAAACAACCATATTGGATGTTCAATGTCGAATCGCTAATATTTTTGTCAAAATTGTACAATTTTCAAGTGTAAAACTTAATTTTGAACGTCAGAAATGTATTTCTAATTCGATTTCCCAAGTTTTTCTGTATCATAATACATATACCAAGCCATATATACTAATTTAAAATCACAAAAATACATTTAGAATAACCATATAGATTATTCAATGTCGGACAATTTAGGTCATAGTTTGAGAAAATTCACGAGAATAATCCACTGTTACATGTTGTAAACGCATTTTTAGATTGATTTCATTATGTATTACCCATCAAAACCATTTTAGGAAAATCTAAATACCAATTAGGAGTTACAAAAATACATTTCGAACTACTATATTGGATGTTCAGTGTCGAATTGCTAACGTTTTTGTCATAATTGTACAATTTTGAAGCATAAAACTTACTATTAAACGTCCGAAACGTATTTTTATTTTCATTTCCCAAGTTTTTCTATATCCAAATACACATACCAAGCCATATATACCAATTTAGAATCACAAAAATACATTTTGGACAACTATATAATTGTTCAATGTCAAGCAATTTAGGTCGTAGTTTGAGAAAATTCACGAGTATAATTCACCGTTAGATGTTGAAAACACGTTTTTAGATTGATTTCATAATGTATTGCCCATCATAACTCTTTTAAAAAACTGTAAATACAGATTAAGAGTCACAAAAACATATTTTGAACGACCATATTGGATGTTCAATATCGAATCGCCAACGTTTTTGTAAAAATTGTACAATATTCAAGCGTAAAACTTACTATTGAACATCCGAAACGTATTTTTAATTCGATTTCCCAAGTTTTTATATATCCTAATGAACATACCAAGCCATGTATACCAATTTAAAATCACAAAAATATATTTTGAACAACCATATAATTTGTTCAATGTCGAGCAATTTAGGTCGTACTTTGAGAAAATTCACGAGTGTAATCCACCATTAGATGTTGTAAATGCATTTTTAGATTGATTTCATTATGTATTACCTGCCAAATCTCTTTTAGGAAACTATAAATACCAATTAGGAGTCACAAAAAAATATTTTGAACAACCATATTGGATGTTCAATGTCAAATCGCTAATATTTTTGTCAAAATTGTACAACTTTCAAGTGTAAAACTTAATTTTGAACGTCAGAAATGTATTTCTAATTCGATTTCCCAAGTTTTTCGGTATCATAATACATACACCAAGCCATATATACTAATTTAAAATCACAAAAATACATTTATAATAACCATATAGATTATTCAATGTCGGACAATTTAGGTCATAGTTTGAGAAAATTCACGAGAATAATCCAATGTTACATGTTGTAAACGCATTTTTAGATTGATTTCATTATGTATTATCCATCAAAACCATTTTAGGAAACTCTAAATACCAATTAGGAGTTACAAAAATACATTTCGAACTACTTAATTGGATGTTCAATGTCGAATCGCCAACGTTTTTGTCATAATTGTACAATTTTCAAGCATAAAACTTACTATTGAACGTCCGAAACGTATTTTTATTTTCATTTCCCAAATTTTTCTATATCCAAATACACATACCAAGCCATATATACCAATTAGGATCACAAAAATACATTTTCGACAACTATATAATTGTTCAATGTCGAGCAATTTAGGTCGTAGTTTGAGAAAATTCACAGTATAATTCACCGTTAGATGTTGAAAACACGTTTTAGATTGATTTCATAATGTATTGCCCATCATAACTCT
>CM042664.1:18807932-18888979 GCA_023638005.1 Forsythia suspensa | reverse complement strand
AAGACTATTTCGGCTTGCAACATCGAATCGCCACCGCTTTTTCCAATTATTGTACATAATTCAAACGTCAAAACCATTGTTGAATGTCCAAAATGTATTTTTAATTCAATTTTCATTCGTTTTCTACATCCTAATACACATATGAACATTGATGTACTTTTTGGAATCAAAAAATGCGTATTGAACAACCATATAGGTTATTAAACGTTGAACTATCTAGGTCAAAATTTTACAAAATTCACGAGTATAACCTAACGTTGGATGTTCTAAACGATATTTTTGATTTGATTTCAATATGTATATAGCATCCATACACTTTCGTGAAACTATTTATACTAATTTGGAGTCACGAAAAAACATTTTGAAAGACTATTTCGACCTTCCAACATTGAATCTCCGCTGTTTTGGCAAAAATTATACATAATTCAAACGTCAAAACCTTTGTTGAATGTCCAAAACGTATTTTTAATTCAATTTTCAATCATTTTTTACATCCTAATACATATACGAATAATGATGTACTAGTTTGGAATAAAAAAAATATGTATTGAACAACCATATAGGTTGTTAACGTTGAATAATTTTGGTCAAAATTTTACAAAATTCATAAGTATAACCTAACGTTGGATGTTCTAAACGTATTATTGATTTGATTTCAATATGTATAAAGCATCCATACACTTTTGTGAAACTATTTTTACCAATTTGGAGTAACAAAAACGCATATTGAAAGACTATTTCGGGCTTGCAACATCGAATCGCCACCGTTTTTCCAATAATTGTACATAATTCAAACGTCAAAACCATTGTTGAATGTCCAAAATGTATTTTTAATTCAATTTTCAATCGTTTTCTACATCCTAATACACATACGAACACTGATGTACTTGTTTGGAATCACAAAAATGCGTATTGAACAACCATATAGGTTGTTAAACATTGAACTATTTTGGTCAAAATTTTACAAAATTCACGAGTATAACCTAACGTTGGATGTTCTAAACGTATTTTTAATTTGATTTCAATATGTATAAAGCATCCATACACTTTCGTGAAACTATTTATACTAATTTGGAGTCACGAAAAAACATTTTGAAAGACTATTTCGACCTTCCAACATTGAATCTCCGCCGTTTTTGCAAAAATTATACATAATTCAAACGTCAAAACCTTTGTTGAATGTCCAAAACGTATTTTTAATTCAATTTTCAATCATTTTCACATCCTAATACATATACGAAGAATGATGTACTAGTTTGGAATCAAAAAATATGTATTGAACAACCATATAGGTTGTTTAACGTTGAATAATTTTGGTCAAAATTTTACAAAATTCATAAGTATAACCTAACGTTGAATGTTCTAAACGTATTATTGATTTGATTTCAATATGTATAAAGCATCCATACACTTTTGTGAAACTATTTTTACCAATTTGGAGTCACAAAAACACATATTGAAAGACTATTTCGGCTTGCAACATCGAATCGCCGCACCGCTTTTTCCAATAATTGTACATAATTCAAACGTCAAAACCATTGTTGAATGTCCAAAATGTATTTTTAATTCAATTTTCAATCGCTTTTCTACATCCTAATACACATATGAACACTGATGTACTTTTTGGAATCACAAAATGCGTATTGAACAACCATATAGGTTATTAAACGTTGAACTATCTAGGTAAAATTTTACAAAATTCACGAGTATAACCTAACGTTGGATGTTCTAAACGTATTTTTAATTTGATTTCAATATGTATAAAGCATCCATACACTTTCGTGAAACTATTTATACTAATTTGGAGTCACGAAAAAATATTTTGAAAGACTATTTCGACCTTCCAACATTGAATCTCCGCCGTTTTTGCAAAAATTATACATAATTCAAACGTCAAAACCTTTGTTGAATGTCCAAAACGTATTTTTAATTCAATTTTCAATCATTTTCTACATCCTAATACATATACGAATAATGATGTACTAGTTTGGAATAAAAAAATATGTGTTGAACAACCATATAGGTTGTTTAACGTTGAATAATTTTGGTCAAAATTTTACAAAATTCATAAGTATAACCTAACGTTGAATGTTCTAAACGTATTATTGATTTGATTTCAATATGTATAAAGCATCCATACACTTTTGTGAAACTATTTTTACCAATTTGAGTCACAAAAAACATATTGAAAGACTATTTCGCCTTGCAACATCGAATCGCCACCGCTTTTTCAATAATTGTACATAATTCAAACGTCAAAACCATTGTTGAATGTCCAAAATGTATTTTTAATTCAATTTTCAATCGTTTTCTACATCCTAATACACATATGAACATTGATGTACTTGTTTGAATCACAAAATGCGTATTGAACAACCATATAGGTTATTAAACGTTGAACTATCTAGGTAAAAATTTTACAAAATTCACGAGTATAACCTAACGTTGGATGTTCTAAACGTATTTTTGATTTGATTTCAATATGTATATAGCATCCATACACTTTCGTGAAACTATTTATACTAATTTGGAGTCACGAAAAACATTTTGAAAGACTATTTCGACCTTCCAACATTGAATCTCCGCCGTTTTGGCAAAATTATACATAATTCAAACGTCAAAACCTTTGTTGAATGTCCAAAACGTATTTTTAAATTCAATTTTCAATCATTTTCTACATCCTAATACATATACTAAGAATGATGTACTAGTTTGGAATCAAAAAATATGTATTGAACAACCATATAGGTTGTTTAACGTTGAATAATTTTGGTCAAAATTTTACAAAATTCACAAGTATAACCTAACGTTGAATGTTCTAAACGTATTATTGATTTGATTTCAATATGTATAAAGCATCCATACACTTTTGTGAAACTATTTGTACCAATTTGGAGTCACAAAAATACATATGGAAAGACTATTTCGGCCTTGCAACATCGAATCGCCGCCGTTTTTGCCATAATTGTACATAATTCAAACTTTAAAACCATTGTTGAATGTCCAAAATGTATTTTTAATTCAATTTACAATTGTTTTCTACATCCTAATACACATATGAACAGTGTTGTACTTGTTTGGAATAACAAAAATACGTATTGAACAACCATATAGGTTGTTAAACATTGAACTATTTTGGTGAAAATTTTACAAAATTCACGAGTATAACCTAACGTTGGATGTTCTAAACGTATTTTTAATTTGATTTCAATATGTATAAAGCATCCATACACTTTCGTGAAACTATTTATACTAATTTGGAGTCACGAAAAAACATATTGAAAGACTATTTCGACCTTCCAACATTGAATCTCCGCCGTTTTTGCAAAAATTATACATAATTCAAACGTCAAAACCTTTGTTTAATGTGCAAAACTTAATTTCAATTCAATTTTCAGTCATTTTCTACATCCTAATACATATACGATGAATGAAGTACTTGTTTGGAATCAAAAAAATACGTATTGAACAACCATATAGGTTGTTTAACGTTGAATAATTTTGGTCAAAATTTTACAAAATTCATAAGTATAACCTAATGTTGGATGTTCTAAACGTATTATTGATTTGATTTCAATATGTATAAAGCATCCATACACTTTTGTGAAACTATTTTTACCAATTTGTAGTAACAAAAACGCATATTGAAAGACTATTTCGGGCTTGCAAAATCAAATCGCCGCAGTTTTTCCAATTATTGTACATAATTCAAACGTCAAAACCATTGTTAAATGTTCAAAATGTATTTTTAATTCAATTTTCATTCGTTTTCTACATCCTAATACACATATGAACATTGATGTACTTTTTTGGAATCGAAAAAATGCGTATTGAACAACCATATAGGTTATTAAACGTCGAACTATCTAGGTAAAAATTTTGCAAAATTCACGAGTATAACCTAACGTTGGATGTTCTAAACGTATTTTTAATTTGATTTCAATATGTATAAAGCATTCATACACTTTCGTGAAACTATTTATACTAATTTGGAGTCACGAAAAAACATTTTGAAAGACTATTTCGACCTTCCAACATTGAATCTCCGCCGTTTTGGCAAAAATTATACATAATTCAAACGTCAAAACCTTTGTTGAATGTCCAAAACGTATTTTTAATTCAATTTTCAATCATTTTCTACATCCTAATACATATACGAATAATGATGTACTAGTTTGGAATAAAAAAAATATGTATTGAACAACCATATAGGTTGTTAACGTTGAATAATTTTGGTCAAAATTTTACAAAATTCACAAGTATAACCTAACGTTGAATGTTCTAAACGTATTATTGATTTGATTTCAATATGTATAAAGCATCCATACACTTTTGTGAAACTATTTGTACCAATTTGGAGTCACAAAAATACATATGGAAAGACTATTTCGGCCTTGCAACATCGAATCGCCGCCGTTTTTCCAATAATTGTACATAATTCAAATGTCAAACCATTGTTGAATGTCCAAAATGTATTTTTAATTCAATTTTCAATCGTTTTCTACATCCTAATACACATACGAACACTGTTGTACTTGTTTGGAATAACAAAAATAAGTATTGAACAACCATATAGGTTGTTAAACATTGAACTATTTTGGTCAAAATTTTACAAAATTCACGAGTATAACATAACGTAGGATGTTCTAAACGTATTTTTAATTTGATTTCAATATGTATATAGCATCCATACACTTTCGTGAAACTATTTATACTAATTTGGAGTCACAAAAAATCATTTTGAAAGACAATTTCGACCTTCCAACATTGAATCGCCGCCGTTTTTGCAAAAATTATACATAATTCAAACGTCAAAACCTTTGTTGAATGTCCAAAACGTATTTTTTATTCAATTTTCAATCATTTTCTCCTATCCTAATACATATACCAAGACTGAAGTACTACTTTGAAATTACAAAAATTCGTATTGAACAACCATATAGGTTGTTTAACGTCGAATAATTTTGGTCAAAATTTTACAAAATTCATGAGAATAAACTAACGTTGGATGTTCTAAATGTATTATTGATTTGATTTCGATATGTACAAAGCATCCATACACTTTTGTGAAACTATTTTTACCAATTTGGAGTAACAAAAATGCATATTGAAAGACTATTTCCGGGCTTGCAACATCGAATCGCCGCCGTTTTTCCAATTATTGTACATAATTCAAACGTCAAAACCATTGTTGAATGTCCAAAATGTATTTTTAATTCAATTTTCAATCGCTTTCTACATCCTAATACACATATGAACATTGATGTACTTGTTTGGAATCAAAAAATGCGTATTGAACAACCATATAGGTTATTAAACGTTGAACTATCTAGGTAAAATTTTACAAAATTCACGAGTATAACCTAACGTTGGATGTTCTAAACGTATTTTTGATTTGATTTCAATATGTATATAGCATCCATACACTTTCGTGAAACTATTTATACTAATTTGGAGTCACGAAAAAAACATTTTGAAAGACTATTTCGACCTTCCAACATTGAATCTCCGCCGCTTTTTGCAAAAATTATACATAATTCAAACGTCAAAAAACTTTGTTTGAATGTCCAAAACGTATTTTTTAATTCAATTTTCAATCATTTTCACATCCTAATACATATACGAAGAATGATGTACTAGTTTGGAATCAAAAAATATGTATTGAACAACCATATAGGTTGTTTAACGTTGAATAATTTTGGTCAAAATTTTACAAAATTCATAAGTATAACCTAACGTTGATGTTCTAAACGTATTATTGATTTGATTTCAATATGTATAAAGCATCCATACACTTTTGTGAAACTATTTTTACCAATTTGGAGTCACAAAAACGCATATTGAAAGACTATTTCGGCTTGCAACATCGAATCGCCGCCGTTTTTCCAATTATTGTACATAATTCAAACGTCAAAACCATTGTTGAATGTCCAAAATGTATTTTTAATTCAATTTTCAATTCGTTTTCTACATCCTAATACACATATGAACATTGATGTACTTTTTTGAATCACAAAATGCGTATTGAACAACCATATAGGTTATTAAACGTCGAACTATCTAGGTAAAAATTTTACAAAATTCACGAGTATAACCTAACGTTGGATGTTCTAAACGTATTTTTGATTTGATTTCAATATGTATAAAGCATTCATACACTTTCGTGAAACTATTTATACTAATTTGGAGTCACGAAAAAATATTTTGAAAGACTATTTCGACCTTCCAACATTGAATCTCCGCCGTTTTGGCAAAAATTATACATAATTCAAACGTCAAAACCTTTGTTGAATGTCCAAAACGTATTTTTAATTCAATTTTCAATCATTTTTCACATCCTAATACATATACGAATAATTATGTACTAGTTTGGAATAAAAAAAATATGTATTGAACAACCATATAGGTTGTTAACGTTGAATAATTTTGGTCAAAATTTTACAAAATTCACAAGTATAACCTAACGTTGAATGTTCTAAACGTATTATTGATTTGATTTCAATATGTATAAAGCATCCATACACTTTTGTGAAACTATTTGTACCAATTTGGAGTCAACAAAATACATATTGAAAGACTATTTCGCCTTTGCAACATCGAATCGCCGCCGCTTTTTCCAATAATTGTACATAATTCAAATGTCAAACCATTGTTGAATGTCCAAAATGTATTTTTAATTCAATTTTCAATCGTTTTCTACATCCTAATACACATATGAACACTTGATGTACTTGTTTGGAATCACAAAATGCGTATTGAACAACCATATAGGTTGTTAAACGTTGAACTATCTAGGTCAAAATTTTACAAAATTCACGAGTATAACCTAACGTTGGATGTTCTAAACGTATTTTTGATTTGATTTCAATATGTATATAGCATTCATACACTTTCGTGAAACTATTTATACTAATTTGGAGTCACGAAAAAACATTTTGAAAGACTATTTCGACCTTCCAACATTGAATCTCCGCCGTTTTGGCAAAAATTATACATAATTCAAACGTCAAAACCTTTGTTGAATGTCCAAAACGTATTTTTAATTCAATTTTCAATCATTTTTTACATCCTAATACATATACGAATAATGATGTACTAGTTTGGAATAAAAAAAATATGTATTGAACAACCATATAGGTTGTTAACGTTGAATAATTTTGGTCAAAATTTTACAAAATTCATAAGTATAACCTAACGTTGGATGTTCTAAACGTATTATTGATTTGATTTCATATGTATAAAGCATCCATACACTTTTGTGAAACTATTTTTACCAATTTGGAGTAACAAAAACGCATATTGAAAGACTATTTCGGGCTTGCAACATCGAATCGCCACCGTTTTTTCAATTATTGTACATAATTCAAACGTCAAAACCATTGTTGAATGTCCAAAATGTATTTTTAATTCAATTTTCATTCGTTTTCTACATCCTAATACACATATGAACATTGATGTACTTTTTTGGAATCGAAAAAATGCGTATTGAACAACCATATAGGTTATTAAACGTCGAACTATCTAGGTAAAAATTTTGCAAAATTCACGAGTATAACCTAATGTTGGATATTCTAAACGTATTTTTAATTTGATTTCAATATGTATAAAGCATTCATACACTTTCGTGAAACTATTTATACTAATTTGGAGTCACGAAAAAACATTTTGAAAGACTATTTCGACCTTCCAACATTGAATCTCCGCCGTTTTGGCAAAAATTATACATAATTCAAACGTCAAAACCTTTGTTGAATGTCCAAAACGTATTTTTAATTCAATTTTCAATCATTTTCTACATCCTAATACATATACGAAGAATGATGTACTAGTTTGGAATCACAAAAATACGTATTGAACAACCATATAGGTTGTTTAACGTTGAATAATTTTGGTCAAAATTTTACAAAATTCACAAGTATAACCTAACGTTGAATGTTCTAAACGTATTATTGATTTGATTTCAATATGTATAAAGCATCCATACACTTTTGTGAAACTATTTTTACCAATTTGGAGTCACAAAAATACATATGGAAAGACTATTTCGGCCTTGCAACATCATCGAATCGCCGCCGTTTTTCCAATAATTGTACATAATTCAAACGTCAAAACCATTGTTGAATGTCCAAAATGTATTTTTAATTCAATTTTCAATCGTTTTCTACATCCTAATACACATGAGAAAACTCTTGTACTTGTTTGGAATCACAAAAATGCGTATTGAACAACCATATAGGTTGTTAAACGTTGAACTATCTAGGTCAAAATTTTACAAAATTCACGAGTATAACCTAACGTGGGATGTTCTAAACGTATTTTTGATTTGATTTCAATATGTATATAGCATCCATACACTTTTTGAAACTATTTATACTAATTTGGAGTCACAACAAATCATTTTGAAACACAATTTCGACCTTCCAACATTGATTCGCCGCCGTTTTTGCAAAAATTATACATAATTTAAACGTCAAAACCTTTGTTAAAATTTGAAAAACGTATTTTTTATTCAATTTTCAATTATTTTCTACATCCTAATACATATACCAAGACTGAAGTACTAGTTTGAAATTACAAAAATTCGTATTGAACAACCATATAGGTTGTTTAACGTCGAATAATTTTGGTCAAAATTTTACAAAATTCATGAGAATAAACTAACGTTGGATGTTCTAAATGTATTATTGATTTGATTTCGATATGTACAAAGCATCCATACACTTTTGTGAAACTATTTTTACCAATTTGGAGTAACAAAAATGCATATTGAAAGACTATTTCGGGCTTGCAACATCGAATCGCCGCCGTTTTTCCAATTATTGTACATAATTCAAACGTCAAAACCATTGTTGAATGTCCAAAATGTATTTTTAATTCAATTTTCATTCGTTTTCTACATCCTAATACACATATGAACATTGATGTACTTTTTTGGAATCGAAAAAATGCGTATTGAACAACCATATAGGTTATTAAACGTCGAACTATCTAGGTAAAAATTTTGCAAAATTCACGAGTATAACCTAACGTTGGATGTTCTAAACGTATTTTTAATTTGATTTCAATATGTATAAAGCATCCATACACTTTCGTGAAACTATTTATACTAATTTGGAGTCACGAAAAAACATTTTGAAAGACTATTTCGACCTTCCAACATTGAATCTCCGCCGCTTTTTGCAAAATTATACATAATTCAAACGTCAAAACCTTTGTTGAATGTCCAAAACGTATTTTTAATTCAATTTTCAATCATTTTCTACATCCTAATACATATACGAAGAATGATGTACTAGTTTGGAATCAAAAATACGTATTGAACAACCATATAGGTTGTTAACGTTGAATAATTTTGGTCAAAATTTTACAAAATTCACAAGTATAACCTAACGTTGAATGTTCTAAACGTATTATTTATTTGATTTCAATATGTATAAAGCATCCATACACTTTTGTGAAACTATTTTTACCAATTTGGAGTCACAAAAATACATTTTGAAAGACTATTTCGGCCTTGCAACATCAAATCGCCGCCGTTTTTGCAATAATTGTACATAATTCAAACGTCAAAACCATTGTTGAATGTCCAAAATGTATTTTTAATTCAATTTTCAATCGTTTTCTACATCCTAATACACATACGAACACTGATGTACTTGTTTGGAATCACAAAAATGCGTATTGAACAACCATATAGGTTGTTAAACATTGAACTATTTTGGTTATAATTTTACAAAATTCATGAATATATCCTAACGTTCGATGTTCTAAACGTATTTTTATATTTGATTTCAATATGTATAAAGCATCCATACACTTTCATGAAACTATTTATACTAATTTGGAGTCACAAAAAAAACATTTTGAAAGACTATTTCGACCTTCCAACATTGAATCTCCGCCGTTTTGCAAAAATTATACATAATTCAAACTTCAAAACCTTTGTTGAATGTCCAAAACGTATTTTTAGTTCAATTTTCAATCATTTTCTACATCCTAATACATATACGAAGAATGATGTACTAGTTTGGAATCACAAAAATACGTATTGAACAACCATATAGGTTGTTTAACGTTGAATAATTTTGGTCAAAATTTTACAAAATTCATAAGTATAACCTAATGTTGGATGTTCTAAACGTATTATTGATTTGATTTCAATATGTATAAAGCATCCATACACTTTTGTGAAACTATTTTTACCAATTTGTAGTAACAAAAACGCATATTGAAAGACTATTTCGGGCTTGCAAAATCAAATCGCCGCAGTTTTTCCAATTATTGTACATAATTCAAACGTCAAAACCATTGTTAAATGTTCAAAATGTATTTTTAATTCAATTTTCATTCGTTTTCTACATCCTAATACACATATGAACATTGATGTACTTTTTGGAATCACAAAAATGCGTATTGAACAACCATATAGGTTATTAAACGTTGAACTATCTAGGTAAAAATTTTACAAAATTCACGAGTATAACCTAACGTTGGATGTTCTAAACGTATTTTTGATTTTGATTTCAATATGTATATAGCATCCATACACTTTCGTGAAACTATTTATACTAATTTGGAGTCACGAAAAAACATTTTGAAAGACTATTTCGACCTTCCAACATTGAATCTCCGCCGTTTTTGCAAAAATTATACATAATTCAAACGTCAAAACCTTTGTTGAATGTCCAAAACGTATTTTTAATTCAATTTTCAATCATTTTCTACATCCTAATACATATACGAAGAATGATGCATTAGTTTGGAATCACAAAAATACGTATTGAACAACCATATAGGTTGTTTAACGTCGAATAATTTTGGTCAAAATTTTACAAAATTCATGAGAATAAACTAACGTTGGATGTTCTAAATGTATTATTGATTTGATTTCGATATGTACAAAGCATCCATACACTTTTGTGAAACTATTTTTACCAATTTGGAGTAACAAAAATGCATATTGAAAGACTATTTCGGGCTTGCAACATCGAATCGCCGCCGTTTTTCCAATTATTGTACATAATTCAAACGTCAAAACCATTGTTGAATGTCCAAAATGTATTTTTAATTCAATTTTCATTCGTTTTCTACATCCTAATACACATATGAACATTGATGTACTTTTTTGGAATCGAAAAAATGCGTATTGAACAACCATATAGGTTATTAAACGTCGAACTATCTAGGTAAAAATTTTGCAAAATTCACGAGTATAACCTAACGTTGGATGTTCTAAACGAATTTTTGATTTGATTTCAATATGTATATAGCATCCATACACTTTCGTGAAACTATTTATACTAATTTGGAGTCACGAAAAAACATTTTGAAAGACTATTTCGACCTTCCAACATTGAATCTCCGCCGCTTTTTGCAAAATTATACATAATTCAAACGTCAAAACCTTTGTTGAATGTCCAAAACGTATTTTTAATTCAATTTTCAATCATTTTCTACATCCTAATACATATACGAAGAATGATGTACTAGTTTTGGAATCACAAAAATATGTATTGAACAACCATATAGGTTGTTTAACGTTGAATAATTTTGGTCAAAATTTTTACAAAATTCACAAGTATAACCTAACGTTGAATGTTCTAAACGTATTATTGATTTGATTTCAATATGTATAAAGCATCCATACACTTTTGTGAAACTATTTGTACCAATTTGGAGTCACAAAAACACATATGGAAAGACTATTTCAGCCTTGCAACATCGAATCGCCGCCGTTTTTGCAATAATTGTACATAATTCAAACGTCAAAACCATTGTTGAATGTCTAAAATGTATTTTTAATTCAATTTACAATCGTTTTCTACATCCTAATACACATACGAACACTGTTGTACTTGTTTGGAATCACAAAAATGCGTATTGAACAACCATATAGGTTGTTAAACGTTGAACTATCTAGGTCAAAATTTTACAAAATTCACGAGTATAACCTAACGTTGGATGTTCTAAACGTATTTTTGATTTGATTTCAATATGTATATAGCATCCATACACTTTCTTGAAACTATTTATACTAATTTGGAGTCACGAAAAAACATTTTGAAAGACTATTTCGACCTTCCAACATTGAATCTCCGCCGTTTTTGCAAAAATTATACATAATTCAAACGTCAAAACCTTTGTTTAATGTCCAAAACTTAATTTCAATTCAATTTTCAGTCATTTTCTACATCCTAATACATATACGAAGAATGATGTACTAGTTTGGAATCAAAAAAATACGTATTGAACAACCATATAGGTTGTTTAACGTTGAATAATTTTGGTCAAAATTTTACAAAATTCATAAGTATAACCTAACGTTGGATGTTCTAAACGTATTATTGATTTGATTTCAATATGTATAAAGCATCCATACACTTTTGTGAAACTATTTTTACCAATTTGGAGTAACAAAAACACATATTGAAAGACTATTTCGGGCTTGCAACATCGAATCGCCACCGTTTTTCCAATTATTGTACATAATTCAAACGTCAAAACCATTGTTGAATGTCCAAAATGTATTTTTAATTCAATTTTCATTCGTTTTCTACATCCTAATACACATATGAACATTGATGTACTTTTTTGGAATCGAAAAAATGCGTATTGAACAACCATATAGGTTATTAAACGTCGAACTATCTAGGTAAAAATTTTGCAAAATTCACGAGTATAACCTAACGTTGGATGTTCTAAACGTATTTTTAATTTGATTTCAATATGTATAAAGCATTCATACACTTTCGTGAAACTATTTATACTAATTTGGAGTCACGAAAAAACATTTTGAAAGACTATTTCGACCTTCCAACATTGAATCTCCGCCGTTTTTTGCAAAAAATTATACATAATTCAAACGTCAAAACCTTTGTTGAATGTCCAAAACGTATTTTTAATTCAATTTTCAATCATTTTCACATCCTAATACATATACGAAGAATGATGTACTAGTTTGGAATCACAAAATATGTATTGAACAACCATATAGGTTGTTTAACGTTGAATAATTTTGGTCAAAATTTTACAAAATTCACAAGTATAACCTAACGTTGAATGTTCTAAACGTATTATTGATTTGATTTCAATATGTATAAAGCATCTATACACTTTTGTGAAACTATTTGTACCAATTTGGAGTCACAAAAATACATATGAAAAGACTATTTCGGCCTTGCAACATCGAATCGCCGCCGTTTTTTCCAATAATTGTACATAATTCAAACGTCAAAACCATTGTTGAATGTCCAAAATGTATTTTTAATTCAATTTTCAATCGTTTTCTACATCCTAATACACATATGAACACTGATGTACTTGTTTGGAATCACAAAAATGCGTATTGAACAACCATATAGGTTGTTAAACGTTGAACTATTTTGGTCAAAATTTTACAAAATTCACGAGTATAACCTAACGTTGGATGTTCTAAACGTATTTTTGATTTGATTTCAATATGTATATAGCATCCATACACTTTCGTGAAACTATTTATACTAATTTGGAGTCACCAAAATTTTTTTGAAAGACTATTTCGACCTTCCAACATTGAATCACCGCCATTTTTGCAAAAATTATACATAATTCAAACGTCAAAACCTTTGTTGAATGTCCAAAACGTATTTTTAATTCAATTTTCAATCATTTTCTACATCCTAATACATATACGAAGAATGATGTACTAGTTTGGAATCAAAAAAATACGTATTGAACAACCATATAGGTTGTTTAACGTTGAATAATTTTGGTCAAAATTTTACAAAATTCATAAGTATAACCTAACGTTGGATGTTCTAAACGTATTATTGATTTGATTTCAATATGTATAAAGCATCCATACACTTTTGTGAAACTATTTTTACCAATTTGGAGTCACAAAAACACATATTGAAAGACTATTTCGGCCTTGCAACATCGAATCGCCGCCGTTTTTCCAATAATTGTACATAATTCAAACGTCAAAACCATTGTTGAATGTCCAAAATGTATTTTTAATTCAATTTTCAATCGTTTTCTACATCCTAATACACATATGAACATTGATGTACTTTTTTGGAATCGAAAAAATGCGTATTGAACAACCATATAGGTTATTAAACGTCGAACTATCTAGGTAAAAATTTTGCAAAATTCACGAGTATAACCTAACGTTGGATGTTCTAAACGTATTTTTAATTTGATTTCAATATGTATATAGCATCCATACACTTTCGTGAAACTATTTATACTAATTTGGAGTCACGAAAAAATATTTTGAAAGACTATTTCGACCTTCCAACATTGAATCTCCGCCGTTTTGGCAAAAATTATACATAATTCAAACGTCAAAACCTTTGTTGAATGTCCAAAACGTATTTTTAATTCAATTTTCAATCATTTTCTACATCCTAATACATATACGAATAATGATGTACTAGTTTGGAATCAAAAAATATATTGAACAACCATATAGGTTGTTTAACGTTGAATAATTTTGGTCAAAATTTTACAAAATTCATAAGTATAACCTAACGTTGAATGTTCTAAACGTATTATTGATTTGATTTCAATATGTATAAAGCATCCATACACTTTTGTGAAACTATTTTTACCCAATTTGGAGTCACAAAAAAACATATATGGAAAGACTATTTCGGCTTGCAACATCGAATCGCCGCCGCTTTTTCAATAATTGTACATAATTCAAACGTCAAAACCATTGTTGAATGTCCAAAATGTATTTTTAATTCAATTTTCAATCGTTTTCTACATCCTAATACACATATGAACATTGATGTACTTGTTTGGAATCACAAAAATGCGTATTGAACAACCATATAGGTTATTAAACGTTGAACTATCTAGGTAAAAATTTTACAAAATTCACGAGTATAACCTAACGTTGGATGTTCTAAACGATTTTTGATTTGATTTCAATATGTATATAGCATCCATACACTTTCGTGAAACTATTTATACTAATTTGGAGTCACGAAAAAACATTTGAAAAACTATTTCGACCTTCCAACATTGAATCTCCGCCGCTTTTGCAAAAATTATACATAATTCAAACGTCAAAACCTTTGTTGAATGTCCAAAACGTATTTTTTCAATTCAATTTTCAATCATTTTCACATCCTAATACATATACGAAGAATGATGTACTAGTTTGGAATCACAAAATATACGTATTGAACAACCATATAGGTTGTTTAACGTTGAATAATTTTGGTCAAAATTTTACAAAATTCATAAGTATAACCTAACGTTGGATGTTCTAAACGTATTATTGATTTGATTTCAATATGTATAAAGCATCCATACACTTTTGTGAAACTATTTTTACCAATTTGGAGTCACAAAAACGCATATTGAAAGACTATTTCAGCCTTGCAACATCAAATCGCCGCCGTTTTTGCAATAATTGTACATAATTCAAACGTCAAAACCATTGTTGAATGTCCAAAATGTATTTTTAATTCAATTTACAATTGTTTTCTACATCCTAATACACATACGAACACTGTTGTACTTGTTTGGAATAACAAAAATACGTATTGAACAACCATATAGGTTATTAAACGTCGAACTATCTAGGTAAAAATTTTGCAAAATTCACGAGTATAACCTAACGTTGGATGTTCTAAACGATTTTTTTGATTTGATTTCAATATGTATATAGCATCCATACACTTTCGTGAAACTATTTATACTAATTTGGAGTCACGAAAAAACATTTTGAAAGACTATTTCGACCTTCCAACATTGAATCTCCGCCGTTTTTGCAAAAATTATACATAATTCAAACGTCAAAACCTTTGTTGAATGTCCAAAACGTATTTTTAATTCAATTTTCAATCATTTTCTACATCCTAATACATATACGAAGAATGATGTACTAGTTTGGAATCACAAAAATACGTATTGAACAACCATATAGGTTGTTTAACGTTGAATAATTTTGGTCAAAATTCACAAGTATAACCTAATGTTAGATGTTCTAAACGAATTATTGATTTGATTTCAATGTGTATAAAGCATCCATACACTTTTGTGAAACTATTTTTACCAATTTGGAGTCACAAAAACACATATTGAAAGACTATTTCGCCTTGCAACATCGAATCGCCGCCGCTTTTTCAATAATTGTACATAATTCAAACGTCAAAACCATTGTTGAATGTCCAAAATGTATTTTTAATTCAATTTTCAATCGTTTTCTACATCCTAATACACATATGAACATTGATGTACTTTTTGGAATCACAAAAATGCGTATTGAACAACCATATAGGTTGTTAAACGTCGAACTATCTAGGTAAAAATTTTGCAAAATTCACGAGTATAACCTAACGTTGGATGTTCTAAACGTATTTTGATTTGATTTCAATATGTATATAGCATCCATACACTTTCGTGAAACTATTTATACTAATTTGGAGTCACGAAAAACATTTTGAAAGACTATTTCGACCTTCCAACATTGAATCTCCGCCGCTTTTGCAAAAATTATACATAATTCAAACGTCAAAACCTTTGTTGAATGTCCAAAACGTATTTTTAATTCAATTTTCAATCATTTTCTACATCCTAATACATATACGAAAGAATGATGTACTAGTTTGGAATCACAAAATACGTATTGAACAACCATATAGGTTGTTTAACGTTGAATAATTTTGGTCAAAATTTTACAAAATTCATAAGTATAACCTAACGTTGAATGTTCTAAACGTATTATTGATTTGATTTCAATATGTATAAAGCATCCATACACTTTTTGTGAAACTATTTTTACCAATTTGGAGTCACAAAAACACATATTGAAAGACTATTTCGGCCTTGCAACATCGAATCGCCACCGCTTTTTCCAATAATTGTACATAATTCAAACGTCAAAACCATTGTTGAATGTCCAAAATGTATTTTTAATTCAATTTTCATTCGTTTTCACATCCTAATACACATATGAACATTGATGTACTTTTTGGAATCAAAAATGCGCGTATTGAACAACCATATAGGTTATTAAACGTCGAACTATCTAGGTAAAAATTTTGCAAAATTCACGAGTATAACCTAACGTTGGATGTTCTAAATGTATTTTTTGATTTGATTTCAATATGTATATAGCATCCATAAACTTTCGTGAAACTATTTATACTAATATGGAGTCACAAAAAAACATTTTGAAAGACTATTTCGACCTTCTAACATTGAATCTCCGCTGTTTTGGCAAAAATTGTACATAATTCAAACGTCAAAACCATTGTTGAATGTCCAAAACGTATTTTTAATTCAATTTTCAATCATTTTCTACATCCTAATACATATACTGAATGATGTATTAGTTTGGAATCAAAAATACGTATTGAACAACCATATAGGTTGTTTAACGTTGAATAATTTTGGTCAAAATTTTACAAAATTCATAAGTATAACCTAACGTTGGATGTTCTAAACGTATTATTGATTTGATTTCAATATGTATAAAGCATCCATACACTTTTGTGAAACTATTTTTACCAATTTGGAGTCACAAAATGCATATGGAAAGACTATTTCGGCTTTGCAACATCGAATCGCCGCCGTTTTTCCAATAATTGTACATAATTCAAACGTCAAAACTATTGTTGAATGTCCAAAATGTATTTTTAATTCAATTTTCAATTGTTTTCTACATCCTAATACACATATGAACACTGATGTACTTGTTTGGAATCACAAAAATGTGTATTGAACAACCATATGGGTTATTAAACGTCGAACTATCTAGGTAAAACTTTTACAAAATTCACGAGTATAACCTAACGTTGGATGTTCTAAACGTATTTTTGATTTGATTTCAATATGTATATAGCATCCATACACTTTCGTGAAACTATTTATACTAATTTGGAGTCACGAAAAAAACATTTTGAAAGACTATTTCGACCTTCCAACATTGAATCTCCGCCGTTTTTGCAAAAATTATACATAATTCAAACGTCAAAACCTTTGTTGAATTCCAAAACGTATTTTTAATTCAATTTTCAATCACTTTCTACATCCTAATACATATACGAAGAATGATGTACTAGTTTGGAATCACAAAAATACGTATTGAACAACCATATAGGTTGTTTAACGTTGAATAATTTTGGTCAAAATTTTACAAAATTCACGAGTATAACCTAATGTTGAATGTTCTAAACGTATTATTGATTTGATTTCAATATGTAGAAAGCATCCATACACTTTTTTGAAACTATTTTTTCCAATTTGGAGTCACAAAAATGCATATTGAAAGACTATTTCGGCATTGCAACATCGAATCGCCGCCGTTTTTGCAATAATTGTACATAATTCAAATGTCAAAACCTTTGTTGAATGTCCAAAATGTATTTTTAATTCAATTTTCAATCGTTTTCTACATCCTAATACACATATGAACACTGATGTACTTGTTTGGAATCACAAAAATGCGTATTGAACAACCATATAGGTTTTTAAACGTCGAACTATCAAGGGAAAATTTTTACAAAATTCACGAGTATAACCTAACGTTGGATGTTCTAAACGTATTTTTGATTTGATTTCAATATGTATATAGCATCCATACACTTTCGTGAAACTATTTATACTAATTTGGAGTCACGAAAAAACATTTTGAAAGACTATTTCGACCTTCCAACATTGAATCTCCGCCGTTTTTGCAAAAATTATACATAATTCAAACGTCAAAACCTTTGTTGAATGTCCAAAACGTATTTTTTAATTCAATTTTCAATCATTTTCTACATCCTAATACATATACTGAAGAATGATGTACTAGTTTGGAATCAAAAATATATTATTGAACAACCATATAGGTTGTTAAACGTTGAATAATTTTGGTCAAAATTTTACAAAATTCATAAGTATAACCTAACGTTGAATGTTCTAAACGTATTATTGATTTGATTTCAATATGTATAAAGCATCCATACACTTTTGTGAAACTATTTTTACCAATTTGGAGTCACAAAACACATATTGAAAGACTATTTCGCCTTGCAACATCGAATCGCCGCCGCTTTTTTCAATAATTGTACATAATTCAAACGTCAAAACCATTGTTGAATGTCCAAAATGTATTTTTAATTCAATTTTCAATTGTTTTCTACATCCTAATACACATATGAACACTGATGTACTTGTTTGGAATCACAAAAATGCGTATTGAACAACCATATAGGTTATTAAACGTCGAACTATCTAGGTAAAAATTTTACAAAATTCACGAGTATAACCTAACGTTGGATGTTCTAAACGTATTTTTTTTATTTGATTTCAATATGTATATAGCATCCATACACTTTCGTGAAACTATTTATACTAATTTGGAGTCACGAAAAAACATATTGAAAGACTATTTCGACCTTCCAACATTGAATCTCCGCCGTTTTTGCAAAAATTATACATAATTCAAACGTCAAAACCTTTGTTTAATGTCCAAAACTTAATTTCAATTCAATTTTCAGTCATTTTCTACATCCTAATACATATACGAAGAATGATGTACTAGTTTGGAATAAAAAAAAATACGTATTGAACAACCATATAGGTTGTTTAACGTTGAATAATTTTGGTCAAAATTTTACAAAATTCATAAGTATAACCTAACGTTGGATGTTCTAAACGTATTATTGATTTGATTTCAATATGTATAAAGCATCCATACACTTTTGTGAAACTATTTTTACCAATTTGGAGTAACAAAAACGCATATTGAAAGACTATTTCGCCTTGCAACATCGAATCGCCGCCGTTTTTCCAATAATTGTACATAATTCAAACGTCAAAACCATTGTTGAATGTCCAAAATGTATTTTTAATTCAATTTTCAATCGTTTTCACATCCTAATACACATATGAACACTGATGTACTTGTTTGGAATCACAAAAATGCGTATTGAACAACCATATAGGTTGTTAAACATTGAACTATCTAGGTCAAAATTTTACAAAATTCACGAGTATAACCTAACGTTGGATGTTCTAAACGGTTTTTTTGATTTGATTTCAATATGTATATAGCATCCATACACTTTCGTGAAACTATTTATACTAATTTGGAGTCACGAAAATTTTTTTGAAAAACTATTTCGACCTTCCAACATTGAATCTCCGCTGTTTTTGCAAAAATTATACATAATTCAAACGTCAAAACCTTTGTTGAACGTATTTTTAATTCAATTTTCAATAATTTTCTACATCCTTATACATATACCAAGATTGATGTACTAGTTTGGAATCACAAAAATACGTATTGAACAACCATATAGGTTGTTTAACGTCGAATAATTTTGGTCAAAAGTTTACAAAATTCACGAGTATAACCTAACGTTCGATGTTCTAAACGTATTATTTATTTCATTTTAATATGTATACAGCATCCATTCACTTTTGTGAAACTATTTTTACCAATTTGGAGTCCTAAAATGCATTTTGAAAGACTATTTCGGCCTTGCAACATTGAATCGCCGCCATTTTTCAAATAATTGTACATAATTCAAACGTCAAAACCATTGTTGAATGTCCAAAATGTATTTTTAATTCAATTTTGAATCATTTTCTACATCCTAATACACATACGAACACTAATGTACTTGTTTGGAATCACAAAAATGCGTATTGAACAACCTTATAGGTTGTTAAACGTCGAACTATTTTGGTCAAAATTTTACAAAATTCACCTGTAAAACCTAATGTTGGATGTTCTTAACATATTTTTGATTTGATTTCAATATGTATAAAGCATCCATAAACTTTCGGGAAACTATTTATACTAATTTGGAGTCACGAAAAAATATTTTGAAAGACTATTTCGACCTTCCAACATTGAATCGTCGCCTTTTTTGAAAAATTATACATAATTCAAACGTCAAAATCTTTGTTCAATATCCAAAATGTATTTTTAATTCAATTTTCAATCATTTTCTACATCCTAATACATATACGAAGAATGATGTACGAGTTAGGAATTACAAAAATACGTATTGAACAAGCATATAGGTTGAGTAACGTCGAATAATTTGGTCAAAATTTTACAAAATTCATGAGTATAACCTAATGTTGGATGTTCTTAACGGATTATTGATTTGATTTCAATATGTATAAAGCATCCGTACACTTTCGTGAAACAATTTTTACCAAATTGGAGTCACAAAAATGCATTCTGAAATATTATTTCGGCCTTTTTACAACATCGAATCGTCAGCGCTTTTTCCAATAATTGTACATAATTCAAACATCAAAACCATTATTGAATGTACAAAATGTATTTTTAATTCTATTTTCAATCGCTTTCTACATCCTAATACATATACACTTCGAAACTATTTATGTACTTGTTTGGAATTTGGAATCAAAAAAAATGTATATTGAACAACCATATAGGTTGTTAAACGTCGAACTATTTTGATCAAAATTTTACAAAATTCACCAAGAAACCTAACGTTGGATGTTTTATACGTATTATTGATTTGATTTCAATATGTTTAAAGCATCCATACACACTTTTGTGAAACTATTTTTACCAATTTGGAGTCACAAAAATGCATATTGAAAGACTATTTCGGCATTGCAACATCGAATCGCCGCCGTTTTTGCAATAATTGTACATAATTCAAATGTCAAAACCTTTGTTGAATGTCCAAAATGTATTTTTAATTCAATTTTCAATCGTTTTCTACATCCTAATACACATATGAACACTTATGTACTTGTTTGGAATCACAAAAATGCGTATTGGACAACCATATAGGTTACTAAACGTCGAACTGTCTAGGTAAAAATTTTACAAAATTCACGAGTACAACCTAACGTTGGATGTTCTAAACGTATTTTTGATTTCATTTCAATATGTATATAGCATCCATACACTTTCGTGAAACTATATATACTAATTTGGAGTCACGAAAAAAATTTTGAAAGACTATTTCGACCTTCCAACATTGAATCTCCGCCGTTTTTGCAAAAATTATACATAATTCAAACGTCAAAACCTTTGTTGAATGTCCAAAACGTATTTTTAATTCAATTTTCAATCATTTTCTACATCCTAATACATATACGAAGAATGATGCACTAGTTTGGAATCACAAAAATACGTATTGAACAACCATATAGGTTGTTAAATGTTGAATAATTTCGTTCAAAATTTTACAAAATTCACGAGTATAACCTAACGTTGAATGTTCTAAACGTATTATTGATTTGATTTCAATATGTAGAAAGCATCCATACACTTTTGTGAAACTACTTTTACCAATTTGGAGTCACAAAAACGCATATTGAAAGACTATTTCGGCATTGCAACATAGAATCGCCGCCGTTTTTGCAATAATTGTACATAATTCAAACGTCAAAACCATTGTTGAATGTCCAAAATGTATTTTTAATTCAATTTTCAATTGTTTTCTACATCCTAATACACATATGAACACTGATGTACTTGTTTGGAATCACAAAAATGTGTATTGAACAACCATATAGGTTATTAAACGTCGAACTATCTAGGTAAAACTTTTACAAAATTCACGAGTATAACCTAACGTTGAATGTTCTAAACGTATTTTTTTTATTTAATTTCAATATGTATATAGCATCCATACACTTTTTTGAAACTATTTATACAATTTTGGGGTTACGAAAAAACATTTTGAAAGACTATTTCGACCTTCCAACATTGAATCTCCGCCGTTTTTGCAAAAATTATGCATAATTCAAATGTCAAAACCTTTGTTTAATGTCCAAAACGTAATTTCAATTCAATTTTCAGTCATTTTCTACATCCTAATACATATACGAAGAATAGTGTACTAGTTTGGAATCACAAAAATACGTATTTTACAACCATATAGGTTGTTTAACGTTGAATAATTTTTGTCAAAATTTTACAAAATTCATAAGTATAACCTAACGTTGGATGTTCTAATCGCATTGTTGATTTAATTTCAATTTGAATAAAGCATCCATACAATTTTGTGAAACTATTTTTTACCAATTTGGAGTAACAAAAACACATATTGAAAGACTATTTCTGCCATGCAACATCGAATCGCCGCCGTTTTTCCAATAATTGTACATAATTCAAACGTCAAAACCATTGTTGAATGTCCAAAATGTATTTTTAATTCAATTTTCAATCGTTTTCTACATCCTAATACACATATGAACACTGATGTACTTGTTTGGAATCACAAAAATGCTTATTGAACAACCATATAGGTTGTTAAACGTTGAACTATCTAGGTCAAAATTTTACTAAATTCACGAGTATAACCTAACGTTGGATGTTCTAAACGGTTTTTTGATTTGATTTCAATATGTATATAGCATCCATACACTTTCGTGAAACTATTTATACTAATTTGGAGTCACGAAATTTTTTTTTTGAAAAACTATTTCGACCTTCCAACATTGAATCTCCGCCGTTTTTGCAAAAATTATACATAATTCAAACGTCAAAACCTTTGTTGAACGTATTTTTAATTCAATTTTCAATAATTTTCTACATCCTTATACATATACCAAGATTGATGTACTAGTTTGGAATCACAAAAATACGTATTGAACAACCATATAGGTTGTTTAACGTCGAATAATTTTGGTCAAAAGTTTACAAAATTCACGAGTATAACCTAACGTTCGATGTTCTAAACGTATTATTTATTTCATTTTAATATGTATACAGCATCCATTCACTTTCGTGAAACTATTTTTACCAATTTGGAGTCCTAAAATGCATTTTGAAAGACTATTTCGGCCTTGCAACATTGAATCGCCGCCATTTTTCAAATAATTGTACATAATTCAAACGTCAAAACCATTGTTGAATGTCCAAAATGTATTTTTAATTCAATTTTGAATCATTTTCTACATCCTAATACACATACGAACACTAATGTACTTGTTTGGAATCACAAAAATGCGTATTGAACAACCTTATAGGTTGTTAAACGTCGAACTATTTTGGTCAAAATTTTACAAAATTCACCTGTAAAACCTAATGTTGGATGTTCTTAACATATTTTTGATTTGATTTCAATATGTATAAAGCATCCATAAACTTTCGGGAAACTATTTATACTAATTTGGAGTCACGAAAAAACATTTTGAAAGACTATTTCGACCTTCCAACATTGAATCGTCGCCTTTTTTGCAAAAATTATACATAATTCAAACGTCAAAATCTTTGTTGAATATCCAAAATGTATTTTTAATTCAATTTTCAATCATTTTCTACATCCTAATACATATACGAAGAATGATGTACGAGTTAGGAATTACAAAAATACGTATTGAACAAGCATATAGGTTGAGTAACGTCGAATAATTTGGTCAAAATTTTACAAAATTCATGAGTATAACCTAATGTTGGATGTTCTTAACGGATTATTGATTTGATTTCAATATGTATAAAGCATCCGTACACTTTCGTGAAACAATTTTTACCAAATTGGAGTCACAAAAATGCATTCTGAAATATTATTTCGGCCTTGCAACATCGAATCGTCGCCGTTTTTCCAATAATTGTACATAATTCAAACATCAAAACCATTATTGAATGTACAAAATGTATTTTTAATTCTATTTTCAATCGTTTTCTACATCCTAATACATATACGAATACTGATGTACTTGTTTGGAATCACAAAAATGCATATTGAACAACCATATAGGTTGTTAAACGTCGAACTATTTTGATCAAAATTTTACAAAATTCACCAGTAAAACCTAACGTTGGATGTTTTATACGTATTATTGATTTGATTTCAATATGTTTAAAGCATCCATACACTTTTGTGAAACTATTTTTACCAATTTAGAGTCACAAAAATGCATTTTGAAAGACTATTTCGGCTTTGCAACATCGAATCGCCGCCGTTTTTCCAATAATTGTACATAATTCAAACGTCAAAACTATTGTTGAATGTCCAAAATGTATTTTTAATTCAATTTTCAATCGTTTTCTACATCCTAATACACATGAGAACACTGATGTATTTGTTTGGAATAATAAAAATGCGTATTGTACAACCATATAGGTTGTTAAACGTTGAACTATCTAGGTTAAAATTTTACAAAATTCATGAGTATAACCTAACATTGGATGTTCTAAACTTATTTTTGCTTTCATTTCAATATGTATAAAGCATCCATACACTTTCGTGTAACTATTTATACTAATTTGGAGTCACGAAAAAATATTTTGAAGGACTAGTTCGACCTTCCAACATTGAATCGCCGCCGTTTTTGCAAACATTATGCATAATTCAAACATCAAAACCTTTGTTGAATGTCCAAAACGTATTTTTAATTCAATTTTCAATCAATTTCTACATCCTAATACATATACGAAGAATGATGTACTAGTTTGGAATCACAAAAGTAAGTATTGAACAACCATATAGGTTGTTTAACGTTGAATAATTTTGGTCAAAATTTTACAGAATTCACAAGTATAACATAACGTTGAATGTTCTAAACGTATTATTGATTTGATTTCAATATGTAGAAAGCATCCATACACTTTAGTGAAACTATTTTTACCAATTTGGAGTCACAAAAACGCATATTGAAAGACTATTTCGGCCTTGCAACATCGAATCGCCACCGTTTTTTCCAATTATTGTACATAATTCAAACGTCAAAACCATTGTTGAATGTCCATAATGAATTTTCAATTCAATTTTCAATTGTTTTCTTCATCCTAATACACATGAGAACAATGATGTACTTGTTTGGAATCACAAAAATGCGTATTGAACAACCATATAGGTTGTTTAACGTTGAACTATCTCGGTCAAAATTTTACAAAATTTACGAGCATAACCTAACATTGGATGTTCTAAACGTATTTTTGATTTGATATCAATATATATATATATAGCATCCATACACTTTCGTGAAACTATTTATACTAATTTGGAGTCACGAAAAAACATTTTGAAAGACTATTTCGACCTTCCAACATTGAATCGCCCGCCGTTTTTGCAAAAATTATACATAATATAAACGTCAAAACCTTTGTTGAATGTCCAAAACGTATTTTTAATTCAATTTTCAATCGTTTTCTACATCCTAATACATATACCAAGACCGATATATTAGTTTGGAATCATAAAAATACGTATTGAACAACCATATAGGTTGTTTAACGTCGAATAATTTTGGTCAAAATTTTACAAAATTCACGAGTATAACCTAACATTGGTTGTTCTAAATGTATTATCCACCACCCCTTAGGCAAAGTCAAAAGGTCATCAGAAAACCATCTAGGTACTTGTTTGTCAGAGAATCCAACACCAATGATCTCGAAGCCCCGAAAACCCCAGAATGGTGTCCCCAACGTCCAATTTGACCGAATCAATACCTTGGAAAACGTGGCAGCAGATTTCAATTGGCGATCCCGTGGCCCCACCAAGCTACACGCGCCTGACCCACAGTTAGGTAATGTTATGCCGACCACTCGACCAAAATTTCAACCTGATCGGACACCGGACGCGCCTGGGGGACCCAATTTTCGAGATCGAATAGTCACTCTAAAACAGCCATATCTCCGCCTCAGACCTCCAAATTGAAAACGCGCCACATGCCCAGAATCAGCATGAAATTCCGCACCTTCCTGTAAAAATCATCGAATTCCGACAAGGTTGGTTCCGGGGCTCCTTGCGGGTGGCGCGCGGGTCCCACGCCACGGCCGCCAAAAACAAAATTTTGTTTGGCCGCTAATCCACACCCGCATCCATCATCGCTTTTCCTACAGGAGGACCAATGCACTTAATCAAGGTAGATGACATATGCTTCAAATTGCTTCGGTCGTCCTACACTTTCACAAGCAGAGCGGAATGAAAGGAAATCTTTTTCTGCTATTTTAGCTGCTCCACAGGCTTCAGTTATTCACTCTATTACGCATAGGCCACCTGGGCTACATCGAGGTGAGCCGTCATTTATTTTGACTGTGGAGGAAGAGGCAGCGCTTTCTGAGCCATTCAAGTTTACACTTGTTGGCAAATTCTCACATCGAAAGCCTACTATGGCAAAGGTGCGTGATTGCTTTCTGAAATTTGGATTCTGTGGTGATTATAGGCTTGGCTTGATAGATAGCAAGCATGTATTGATTCACTTGACGCATGAAAATGATTATAGTAGATTGTTTTTGCGTTCTTTATATTATATTGATGGGTGTCCTATGCGAGTCCTTAAATGGACATGTGACTTTGGACCCGATTGTGAAACCCCAATTGCTCTGTTTGTCAGTCCTTCCCTTTATTACCCGTGCATATGCGATCCAAGAGTGTGATTTTGCTTTGGCTAAGATTGTGGGTATACCTTTATGCGTATTGATGAGGCTATCATGATTTGTTGAGACCTAGTGAGGCTAGGGTTTGTGTGGAGGTTAACTTAGAACATAAGTTACCCGAGCGGATCCGGATTGATAGGGGTGATGGTCGGAGTTTTTGGCGCATCGTGGTTTATGAGAAACCACCGTTATTTTGTTCTAAGTGTCGACATATGGGTCACTCTCTTGGTCGATGTCGAGCGGTGGCACACTTTTTGCTCCTTATCCCCGGGCTGCTCCACTCCGCCACCCCTTCTAGTACTAGTTTGCCTCCTCCACTTACCTCGATCAAGCTTCGCCTCCTCCCATTACTAGCACCGCTATCGAGATTATTGACAGTCCAGAAAAGCTAAGGGTAAGGAAGTAGTTGTTGATCGCCCTCAACAGCTGGGCCCCAAGACGATCGAGAGCACAAAGATAGACGAGGTGTTGATATCTCCACCTCTGCGGGCCCCGCCACTTCTCTTGCAGCCATAGCAGTAGGTTCTCGCTTTGGTGTTCTTGCACCCCACACTTGATATAGCGCAGTTGTTCTACAGCTTGTTAGTTCTACTACTCTTATTTCCACCATTTCTCGACACAAAGAAAGCGCGGGCCCAGATCATGACATGTGGGTCCCACTATTGATTTCTCAAGATAGTATTCATATGGGCCCCTCTTTGGAGGCTCCTTTGTCTTTGGACCCAAACCATCTCGACGGCCCCATCATACATTTCATCACTACTTCCTACTCCGATTCTCTCGCTTAGTCGAGTCTGGATGTTTCTCGGCCAAATGGACCCGCCATATCACATGTGGGCCCCACCACCGATCTTTTACGACATCGCCTTTTGCCTATGATTACTCATCGCATGATAGGCTATTGACTATTATGGGCCCTACCGCAGCCTCCTCCTCTCGCGGTGGACCACTATACCGAGTCACGCCGCTTATTGATCCCGCCTATGGTTCCTCATTGCATGATAGACCCAAGCTATCTCAGGGCCCCACCAAGATTTTGGCTCATTCGTAATTCTTTGACCCTTTGCTTGACCATATGCTTGCTTTCACACCACGGCTTGGGGTATGTTTGGATGACACAATTGATTCTAATCCCGATACTAGCCCTCTCCTCGATTGCCGAGATAATGTCGAGGCTTCTTTTCTATCTATTTCATCGCCAGCCTCGTGATACATCTTGTTCTATTCAGATGGGTACACACCAACAGTGGTCACTTTCGTAGGAGTTCACATGGTGATTTGACCGGTTTGGATGAGCGGCTGTGGGGTCGATGGTTTCTTTTCGCCTTGAGTGGGGTCCCACATGTAGTTATTGCTCCTCCGCCTTCTAGACCGATCACCGGAGTATGTCGGTACTCATGGTTCCCTCTCTCGCCTTTGTGATGTCAATCCTCATATGGAATGTTAGGGGTGCGTGCTTCTAAGACTCGCAAGAGACTTAGGAAGCTTGTTCGATTACATCGTATTTTTTCCTCGCTCTTTTGGAGCCTTTTCTCGCTTTGAGGATAGCTTTGACTTTGTTCGTCGCTCATTGGGGTTTGATATCGGTGTCCGTAACCAATGAGTAAGATTTGGTGTTTTTGAATGTGGGGACGAATGTATCCGTGATTGTTGATCATCCCCGCTTCTTCATCTAATGATCGAGGATCCTAGATTGGCTAGACCTATCTTTTATCGCCTGTATGCTTCATGTTCTGTTGTAGGACGCAGGATTTATTTGAGGACTTCACCAGTTTCCCAGACCGTGGATGGCCCTCGCTTGTTGGTGGTGACTTCAATGTCATTGCTCATGATGGTGAGCGGACGGAGTCGAGACTCGTGATAGAGGAAAGACCGATTTTTGTGATATGATGATGGAGTGTGGATTGACCGATGCTTTGGATTTTCCGGTAGTCCTTATACTGCATAATAGGAGGGTGTGGAAGAGACTTGATGGTTTTTGATGAGTCGTGAGGCCGCATCCTTCTTTCGACAGCTTCTGATGAGGCATCTCAATCGGTCTACGCCCCGATCATTCGCCTTTGTTAATGAGTTGGGTTGAGGCCGAGGATGGGGGTGGGCCTAGCCTTTTCGGTTCCTCAATGTTTGGTCCCGCTATCATGACTTTTTATCCTTTGTCTCTCAAAAGTGGTCATACCCGACTCGGTTTACAGGATGGCTGCTCTTTGGGAGAAGTGCTTTAGGATGAAGGGGACTTCACAGGAGTAGAAATGTGTTTGGGGATATATTTCAGAGAATTAGAGATGCTGAGAGCAGGGTGGATGAGGCTGAGATGAAATATGATTTGGATCCATCACCTGCACATAGAGAACACTTACATCAGGCTCAGGCCCTACTGAACCGTGCTTTGTCTATTGAGGAAGCGCTTCGGAAATGAGGGCGGGACTCGTTGGATGTGCGAGGGAGAGCACAACACGAGGTATTTTCATTCACAGTGCAGGCGCCGCATGCGGGCCCGTATACATTCTATTAGATCTCGACGGAGAGACTTTGTCTCGCACCCGAGGAGATTCACTGCTTCACCGTTTCCTTTTTCAGACCTCCTTTCTCGCCCCGCCTGTGCAACCGACCAAATTTTACCAGATATTACTCTTTGGTTACTCAGAGGATAATCGTGAGCTGAACCGACTTCCATCATCACGAGGTTAGAGATGTAGTGTTCAAGATTGATGCGAGATAGTGTGGCGGTCCGATGGGTTCACTTCTCATTTTTTCAAAGAGTGTTGGGAAATTGTCAAGGATGATGTTTTTCGTGCGCTTTTGGACTTCTTTGATGGTGGGCATCTCGCTTAGGGATTCTCTGCTACTTCTATAATCTTGCTTCCCAAGCGAGACAACGCTTGTCGATGGACGTAGTATAGACCGATTAGTCTTTGCACGGTGTTCAACAAGATTATCACCAAGCTCTTGAACTCTCGCTTAAGTGTTGTTTTGCCTCGTATCATCTCTCCACAAAGCAGAGTGGCTTTATCTGTGGGAGGAGCCGATTGGTGATAATGTCTTGTCGGCACAGTGAGATGCTCCATACATTGATACCCAGTTCATGGGGCAATGTCATCCTTAAGCTAGATATGGCTAAGGCATATGACAAAGTTAGACTGGGACTTCTTGATGACCGTGATGGAGAGATTTGATTCGATTGATGTGGAGGATAGGATCAGCGTTGTATTTCGAGTGCCATTTTTCCGTCTTGGTGAATGGCGTGCCTTGTGGTTTCTTTCCTTCCTCTCGTGAAGGGGCGAGAGAGGGGATCCCATATCTCCTTCGTTGTTTATCATTGCAGCAGATTACTTCTCTCGGGTCTCACTCAAGTTTTCCAAAGAAGATCCATCGATGGCATATATTCATAGAGGTGACACTCTTGTCTCACATCTTTGTTTTGGTTGATGATATGATCATATTTGCCAATGGCCAAAGACAACAAGAAAGAGAGTACTGCATTGTTTGGAGCACTATGAGAGGGTCTCGCCAGGTTGGTGAATAGAGACAAGAGTGGTCTTATTGTGCCTAAGAGGGCACCTCCTTCTAGGATTCGATACTTGAGCACATTATCTGCGGCTTTCGGCGTCAGAAGCTTATCACATACTTGGGCATACCCTTGTTTATGGGGCCCAAAGACCTTCTTATATGATGGTCTATTTCGTAAGGTCAAGAGCAAGATCTCCGGATGGGCCTTTTAGGTCGCTATCTCCTCAGTGGCGGGATTACTTTATCGAGGTCTCGTCCTTTCTTCCTTGCCTCTCTCTCTTCTTGATTATGCAGCCTCCCAAGACAAAGTGTTGAAGAAGTTAGAGAGTACATTTGCTAGATTCTTGTAGGACTCTAAAGATCGTGCTCACCGTATGCATTGGAAGAGATGGAAGGATATTTGCCTTCCTACTAATGAGGGTGGTTTGGGCTTGAGAAGATTAGAGGACGTGGTCCATGCTTTCTCTTTGAAGCTCGGTGGTTATTCGATCACGCCAGCGCTTTGGGCTCGCCATTCTTGGGCAAGTATTGCGGGCACCCACCCCTTCTCGCACCCATACCACATTCTCGCTTCATGGTTTGGAGGAGGCTAAAGGGGGGGACTCACAATGAGCCCCACATCGCGTGGCAGCTGGGTCGGGGGAGTATATTCTTTTAGCACGATCGTTGGATGGGTGACATGACTTTAGCTCAAATGTTTCCTCATAGGGAGCATACCTCCGCCCGTAGTCGAGTTTTTGATGATACCGGATGGGATATCGATAGACTCTTGTTGGTCCTTCCACATGATATAGCAATCCAGTTGGAAGTCTACCGCTTTGTCCCGATGTTCTTGATAGACCTATGTGGAAAGACACCCCGGATGGTAGGTTTTCTACCAAGTCGGCATGGCGCCTTGTTCGCACCGGGAGTACTCTTCGTGCCTTTTGTCGCATGATTTGGAGCCCGATCATCCCGCAGACTATCTCTTTTTTGTTGGAGATTGTGGCGGGGTTTGGTGCCCAGTGGATGTGATTATTCGTAGGAGGATTCGGGCCCACATGGCATCAAGGTGTCGCTGTCTTTGTTCGATTGAGACCATCCAAAGATGTCTTTATTGATAGCCCCGCTCACTGTGTATGGCAAGCACTTCTCGGCTATTTTTGGCATTCCCTGTGGTTGGAGAGATGCTACAAGATAGATTTCGGACTTGGAGATTCTCGTGCCGCTTTGTCGAGTGGCCATATTCGCACTATCATCCCTTTGCTCGGTCTTTTGCACATTTGGACAACTAGGAATGATGCGAAGCATCGAGGATTGGCATGGAGCCCAATCGTATCATCCGGCGGGTCTATCACACTATTTCTTTACTACATATGGGAAGACTCTTTCGATTTGTGCATTGGCGTGGGGACCTTGATCTTGCCCCACATTTTGGTTTTACTTACTTCTCCTACCCCCACCCCCTCTACTTTGGTTTATTACGGCGTACCCTATTGGGTCGGATCTACCAAGATCAATCTTGATGGATGCGCTGTGATGGATTTGCGAGTGGCGGGGTGTTATCGAGATCACATCATGCGTTGTATCGTGGCCTTCTCACGGCTACGGAGACATACTTATTTTGGAGGCAGAGTTGAGAGCCATTTTACAGGCATTGAGCTTGCCCGACGGATGGGTCTTGTGGACTTATGGATTGAGACCGACTTACACTCACTGCTCATTGCATTTCACGTGGTGGGGGCAGTGGGTGATTCAATCAATACTGACGCATCCGACATCTTCTTTCATTCGATCGAGACACAATTTCTCATATTTTTCGAGAGGGAAACCAGTGTCGTGACTTTTTTAGCTTCCGAGGGTGGGACCAACGACATTATCGTGAGTATGGATCTTCGTACTTGCCACGCCGTCATGCGTGACTACTTCAGACCCGATGATATGGCCTTCCATCGCTTAGAGGTCTTTAGTTTTTGTTAGTTTGGTTTTCATTTGCTTTTGCTTTTGATTTTCGTAATTATGCACCGAAAGTAGTATCTCTTTATTTGCGAGTAGTTTGAGGAATTTTTTTCATTCGTTGTATGCTTGGAGGTCGTGTTCATATCCCCCCCCACTACCATTTTTATATAAATACAATGGTAGGGGCATCCAAACCCCCACCACTGCCCCCTCTGGTAGAGGCCTAAAACCATACTTGGACCGTGGCCGGTGCTTGAATAAAAAAAAAAAAATCCAAACAGGCTATCTCTACAAAACAAGTAGGTGATCTGAATTCATATAAGGAGGCTATAAATGATGTGGATGTAGATTTGTGGAGTCTAGCTATGAACACTGAGATGGAATCTATGCATTCTAATCAAGTCTAGAAACTTATAGATGCACCAAAAGGGATAAAACCTATCGGGTGCAAATGGGTCTACAAAAGAATGAGAGGAGTAGATGGGAAGGTGGAAACCTTCAAAGCAAGGCTAGTGGCTAAGGGTTTTACCCAAAGACAAGGTATCAATTACGAGGAAACCTTTTCGCCTGTAGCTATACTTAAATCTATCCAGATTCTCTTGTCCATTGCAGCTCATTATGATTATGAGATGTGGCAAATGGATGTCAAGACGGCTTTTCTTAATGGTCATCTTGAAGAGTGTATCTATATGGTACAACCAGATGGGTTCGTAGAACGAGGTCATGAATCTAAAGTCTACAAGCTACAACGGTCCATTTATGGACTAAAGCAGGCATCAAGATCTTGGAAGAAAAGATTCGACGAGGTGATTAAGACATGTGATTTTGATCGAACTTCAACGAACCCTGTGTCTATAAGAAGATACATGACAAAAAAGGTAATTTTCCTGGTGCTTTATATGGATGATATTCTACTCATAGGAAATGATGTAGGCATGTTATCATCTACGAAAGCGTGGTTGGCCGAACAATTTCATATGAAGGATTTGGGTGAAGCTAGTTATGTTCTAGGCATTCAGATCTTAAGTGAGGGTGAAGCTAGTTATGTTCTAGGCATTCAGATCTTGAGGGATCGAAAGAACAAGCTGATAGCATTATCCCAAGCTACATATATTGATAAAATACTTGTTAGATTTGCCATGCAAGATTTCAAGAAAGGCAATTTGCAGTTCAGACATAGAATTCAACTCTCTAAGGAGCAATATCCAAAAACTCCTGAAGAGATAGAGCGCATGAGTAGAATACCTTATGCGTCAGCAGTAAGTAGTCTCATATATGCTATGTTGTTCACTAGACCTGACATTTGTTATGCTGTTGGTATGATCAGTCGTTATCAATCTAACCCAGACCTAACATTTTGGTGGTCAGAAGCATATCTTTAAGTACCTTCGGAGAACAAAGAACCATATGCTAGTTTACTCCTCACCAAACATTGTTCCAGTTGGGTATACAGATTCTGATTTTCAAGCTGATAAAGACTCTCGTAAGTCTACATCAGGATCATTGTTTACGCTAGGTGGTGGAGCCATTATATAGAAAAGTATCAAGCAATCATGCATTGCTGATTCCACCATGGAAGCCAAATACGTGGCATCTTGTGAAGTTGCTAAAGAGGCCGTATGGCTCAAGAAATTCCTAATGGACATTGAGGTGGTGCATGCATCATCACAGCCCATGACATTGTACTGTGACAATAGTGGGGCAGTGGCAAATGCTAAAGAACCAAGGAGTCATCAAAGGGGAAAACATAAAGAACGGAAATATCATCTCTTAAGAGAGATTGTTAGTCGTGGAGATGTAATTGTCAACAAGATTGCTACTGAGAATAACCTCGTGGACCTATTTACTAAAAGCCTTCCGGCTAAAAGTTTTGAGGGACATCTGCAAGGTATGGGGTTGCAAGACATGACATATATACTCTAAGGCAAGTGGGAGAATTGTTGGGTAGTATGCCCATATAGTATAGTTTTTACTGTAATAAAATAACAATTTTATGATAAATAAAAGTTTGTTCTTTTCATTTATTATTATTACATTTGTTTAATATTGAGTATGTAAATAAAGTGCCAATGATCACTTGTGATAATATAAGTTGGATGCTTGCGTTGAGAAGTATAGTGTGACACAACTTATATTTTGATCAAGAATAAAAATTGTTCACAACTAATGTATGAGGGTTGTCGCCTTATACCGGAAGGTTGTAGTGTTGACTATTTAATCATTCAGGTTTGCAATTTGTCCTTATCGTAGAAATGGATTAATAGTGACACTAGTACACTTGGAGTGTATTGAACAGACCACGTGTCAAATTTAATTATATAGCATGACCGTACGAATAATTAAATTCCACTTGATCACCGAATATTTCATCTAAATCCCTTGACAGGATTGTGTATATCTTTTCGTTAGTTTAATGGTTCTTTGATTCACCAATGGGTGAGATCAATTTAGTTGATCAAATATCTCGGTGAGTTGGGAGCTTGAGAATAAGCGAAGTAGAGAACACGAATTCCTGTCGGGAACTGTCGTCTTGAAAAATGGGTCGAGTGACAACTGAAGTATTTTATGTTGAATGATTATAAATCAGAGCTCAGTGTTTAGCGACGGTTAAACTTCGACATCTGTGAATTAGTTCACAGGACCCTTGAAGAAAATGTAACTTAAAGTTAGTGAGAATAATTGGAAGGGCAAAATGATAGGTGTCGAATTACGCTTATTTGTAGTGTCAAAATTGGACAATTGTATGCAATCTTGAATGAATGTTTACTTAATTGTGTGTTAATTTGATTGTTTTCGGTAGAAACCCGAGTTCCAATGGATTTGGAGAGAAACAAAGAAAAAAATTGGCAAAGAATGACTAAACGTGCACGAAGATGGAGAAGCGGGAACCAATTCGTAAACATGAAAAAGATGAAGGACTTGAGTGGCAAATAAAAGGGGGCCAAATTGAAATGAAAGAAGAAATTCAAGTACTAAATCGCAAACAACTAAAAGTGGAAGGACCAAATTATAATAAGAGGGTAGTAGTGAACCGCGGTTTGCCGACCGAGGCCCTGCGTATAGGAAAATCCAAGTTTTCCTAACTTAAACTAAGGGCATTTTGGTCCTTTTTGAATTAAATACAATTTGGAAAGTTTTGTAACTATATAAAGACCTAATCTAGGTCAAGAAAGGGTTGTTGATCTTTTGGAAAACACAAGAGAAGACGGAGAAAAGAACAACGAAGAAGACGAACAACGATCAAGATCAAGAAGATTGGAGCGGGAAAACAAAGATTTCTTGGTGCAAGATACTCAACTTTTTCTCCTTTTTTTTTTATTCAAGATCCGGTTATGTATTCGAAACTCTTCATCTTGTCTTTCTCCCAAATCATAAGTAGCTAAATTCATAGTTTGGATGAACGATGTAGCCTAAGTTTAATTCTTTAATTTTGAATTTCAAGTTTTGATTTATAAATTGCTCAAGCATTTGATTTTACTTCTTCTCTTAATGCTTGGAATAACTGGCCATTATTTCATTGATCTAGTGGATTGTAATGAAATGAGAAGTAAATTATTAATCTAGACCACGTAATAAAATCCGGTAATTGGATAAAAGGTAGAGATACACTTTTATTATTGCTGCGGTCTTAATTGAATTCCTAGGAGAATTAATGCATCTAATTAAGGATCATTCTGACTGCCTAAGTTGACTTATTTAGATAGGCTTAATTTGAACTCGAGAGAGGTAAATTACGATAAATTCGTGAATTCGACCGAATACAACTTTAGGAACAAATCTTGAGAGGAGGAATTAGAGATGACAATTAGGTGAATTCGTGTCCAAACGCTTTAACCATCAATTTTCTCTAAATTGTTAATTTTCGCTTTCAAATAAGTTATTGCATTGTTTTTTTATTTTAGAAAATCTAAAGTTCTAGGTTAAAATCTCTCAAACCAGCTTATTTTCTACTATCTCTTACAGATTAATCAATAAAGATTAAGTGAACTAATATATAAATAAGATAGTTTTCGTGGGAATGATAATCCGGACTCAATAGTTCCACTTTATTACTTTTGTGCGATATTGTACACTTGCAATCACAATATTTTCAAAAGTTTTTGGCGTCGTTGCCGGGGACTATTCTTATTTATTATCAGTTTAAATTAATTTTTATAGTTAATTTGTTCTTTTTTTTCTCTTGTTATATCATATACTACTAAAAATAGTGTTTGTTGCATGCTCCATACTCAGGTCGACAATCTTGAGACTTTCGATCCTAAGATTGAACGTACTTTCAGACGAAGACGCAAAGAACACAACAAAAAACAGAAAGACCAGCAACAAAATTAGATGGCAGATGCACAAATAAGAAGAGAGCTTGAACAAGAGGCTGCAAGAGCAAAACATTGAAGAAGCAAATTGAATGGCGCTCAGTAAATTCAACAACATGAAGAACAGGAAGAAGATGACGATGGAAACATGCCAATGGCTCAGTTCCTAACTCTGGCAGCAGCTCCTGATCGTTCAAGCATAGTTTATCTAGCTTTTGGTCGGAACGATTTCCAACTAAGAGCCGATATGATTAATCTTTTCAGCAACAACCTGCAGTTCTATGGAAGGGTAACTGAAAACCCTAATACTCATCTCTCCAGATACCTGTGTATGTTCCATAATTTTCAGTTTCACGGAGTAAATGAAGATGCCATTAGACTCCGGTTATTTTCCTACACTTTGAGGGATGGGGCTTTAGAATGGTTAGACTCAGAACCACATGCTAGTATCACAACCTGGGATGACTTGGCTAGAAAATTCTGCAACAAATACTTTTCACCAGCTAAAGTAGCCAAAATGAAGCTAGGAATTTCTACTTTTCAGCAACTGGATAGAGAAATGTATCATGAAGCTTGGGACAGATTCAAGGAGTTATTCAGAAAATGTCCAAACCATGGCATTCCTAGATGAACAGGCCAATTTTTGTAGAATAATACGCGTCAGCAGTACAACCCTTACTTACAAACATACAATCTGGGTTGGAAGCAGCACCCAAATTTCAGATGGTCGGATAATCAGAACAGTGGTAATCCCAACAATGCTCAGCAAGAGAGAAGACCAAGTTTGGGAGAGATGTTCCAACAGTATATGCAAAAGACTGATAAACTAATAGAGAGGCAGGACACAAATTATCAAAATTAACAAGCTTCTATAAATAAATTAGAAACTCAAATTTGGTCAGTTGGCCTTTCTAGCAATACTGTAACAAATCCAAAAAGAGCAAGTACAAGCAATCACTACGAGAAGTGGGGTACAACTACCAGAAATTCATGTAAAATGACCTGCGAAGAAGGACAAACAGTTCATAATTGGGGATGAGGTTGTTGGGAAACAGCTAGCGCAATCACAAGAAGGAGATCCAAAGAAATCTGCAGAATCATCCGAAGCTAATGCACCAATCCCTGTCAAGGCTTATGTGCCACCGATTCTTTTTTCTCAAAGATTGCAGAAGCACAAGTTCGACAAACAATTTACAAAATTTCTTGAAGTTTTCAAAAAACTTCATATCAACATTCCATTGGCCGATGCCTTAGCACAGATGCCCAGCTACGCAAAATTCATGAAACACATTTTTTCTAACAAACAGAAACTGGAAGAGCATGAAACAGTTTACCTGACGGAAGAATGTAGTGCAATTCTTCAGAAAAATCTTCCACCTAAGTTAAAAGATCCAGGGAGTTTCACTATCCCTTGTACTATCGGTTCAAATTATTTTGATCATGCTTTGTGTGATTTAGGTACAAGTATTAATCTTATGTCTTTATCTGTGTACAGAAAACTAGGACTGGGAGAAGCAAGACCAACCACTGTCTCATTGCAACTGGCGGATCGATCTATCAAGCATCCCCGGGGTATCATTGAGGATGTCTTGCTAAAGGTCGATAAGTTCATATTTCCAGCCGATTTCATAATTCTTGATATGTAGGAAGACAACGATATCCCTATCATTCTTGGAAGACCATTTTTAGCTACAGTGAGAGCTCTGATTGATGTGTGTGAAGGAAAAATGATTCTTCGAGTAGACAATGAGCAGGTTATATTCAATGTTTTTAAGGCCATGAAGTATCCAGCTTCTTCAGATTCTTGTTTTCAAGTAGATTTGGTGGACAACTTAGTTGCAGACACATTTGGGACAGAATATCCATCAGATGAACTGGCAATTTGTATGATGTGTTCTGAATCAACTAAATCCAAACATCCATCTATACTTGCACGAGCTATGCAACTCGAGGCCTCTCCACCAATTCCTTACAAGAGAACAAGATTTTTTGAATCACTTGGTGAGAGCCCACAGAGACCATTACCATCAATAGATAAGGCTCCCCGCTCTAGAGCTAAAGCCCTTGCCATCTCACCTTCTAGAGTATGCATACCTAGGTAACTCTACTACTCTTCCTAGAATCATTGCTAATGACATGATGTAATCGAGGAAGAAAAATTGCTCGAAATCTCAAGGAACACAAAATAGCCATTGGATAGACCATTGTTGATATTCGTGGCATCAGTCCCTCTTTCTGTATGCATAAAATCCTTATGGAGGAAATTTTCAAGGCATAAGTGGAGAGTCAGTGAAGATTGAATCCTACCTTGAAAGAAGTAATCAGAGCTGAGGTCATGAAATTATTAGATGCAGGGATAATTTACCCAATCTCAGACATTTCTTGGGTAAATCCAGTCCATGTAGTGCCTAAAAAGAGAGGAATCACCACTGAGAAGAATGACAACAATGAGCTTATTCTGACACGACTGGTCACAGGTTGGAGAGTATGTATTGACTACCGAAAGATGAATAATGCTACAAGGAAAGATCACTTTCCTTTACCTTTTATTGATTAGATGCTGAAAAGGCTTGCCGGCCACTCTCATTACTGTTTCTTGGATGGCTATTCGGGATACAATCAGATCTCCATAGCTCCAGAAGACCAAGAGAAAACCACTTTCACATGTCCTTACAGGACCTTTGCATTTAGAAGAATGCCCTTTGGGTTGTGTAACACCCCCGCCACTTTTCAGCATTGCATGATGGCCATATTCTCTTGACATGGTGGAGCAATACATTGAGGTATTTATGGATGATTTCTCAGTTTTTGGAGATTCTTTTGATATATGCTTGACAAATTTATCTAAAGTGTTGAAAATATGTGAAGAAACTAATCTTGTACTCAATTGGGAGAAATGGTACTTAATGGTGAAAGAAGGAATAGTTTTGGGGCACCGGATTTCAGCTCAAGGAATAGAAGTCGACAAAGCAAAAATTCAAGTGATTGAGAAATTACAGCCACCGAATTCAGTCAGGGGTGTTCAAAGTTTTCTTGGTCATGCAGGATTTTACAGGAGGTTCATACGTGATTTTTCAAAAATCACAAAACCTCTTAGCAGCCTTTTGGAGAAAGATGTGCCGTTCAACTTTTCTGATGAGTGTTTCACTGCTTTTAACACTTTGAAGGAAAAATGATAACTGCACCAATTATTGTTGTACCGGATTGGAGTCTACCATTTAAACTTATGTGTGATGCTAGTGACTATGTAGTGGGTGCAGTACTGGGACAACGCATAGACAAAAATTTACATGTCATATACTATGCAAGCAGGACTTTAACAGATGCATGCAGATCAACTATGCAACAACCGAAAAAGAGATGCTAGTCAGTAGTTTTTGCCTTTGACAAATTCCGCTCCTATCTCATTGGGTCAAAGGTAATTGTCTACACCGACCATGCAAACTCTTAAGTATTTGTTTGGGAAGAAGGATGCCAAACCCGATTAATTCGGTGGATTTTGTTGTTACAAGAATTTGACATTGAAATATGTGATAAAAAGAGGACAGAAAATCAGGTGGCAGACCATTTATCTAGACTGGAAAGAGAGAAGCAACTGATAGTATTGACATCAATAAAGTGTTTCCAGATGAACAAGTCTTGCAGATTGGGAATGCACCATGGTATGCTGACTTAGTCAATTATTTGGTCAGTCAAATTATTCCACCAGAATTCTCTTATCAGCAGAAAAAAGGCTCCTCCATGAAGTTAAATTTTACTTTTGGGAGGAGCCTTATCTATACAGGAGAGGTCCAAATCAGATTATCAGGCAATGTGTTCCTGAAGATGAGATGAAACCGATACTTGCGAGGGTCCACTCCTCTGCTTATGGTGGTCATTTTGGTCATACCAAAACTGCTGCTAAGGTTTTACAGTGTGGTTTCTACTGGCCCACATTATTCAAAGATGTGCACACTTTTTGTAGATCCTGTGACCGATGCCAACGAATAGGTAACATCTCCGCTATCACGAAATGCCGTTAAACAACATCCTTGAAGTAGAATTATTTGATGTTTGGGTCATAGACTTCATGGGACAGTTTCCACCGTCATACTCCAACAAGTACATTATTGTAGCGGTTGATTATGTGTCCAAGTGGGTGGAAGCAAAAGTATTACCGACTAATGATGCAACAGTGGTAGTTGGGTTCATCAAGAAATCTATATTCAACAGATATGGAGCTCTCCGAGCTATTATAGTGATGGTGGTTCTCATTTTTGCAACCGTTTATTTAAATCGGTCCTCAACAAATATGGTGTGCAGCATCGAGTTGCCACGGCTTATCACCCACAAACTAGTGGGCAAGTGGAGACATCTAACAGACAGTTGAAACGGATCCTCGAGCTCACTGTAAATTCAACTAGAAAAGATTGGTCCAAAAAGCTTGATGAAGCACTATGAGCGTACCGCACAGCTTTCAAAACTCCTATTGGCATGTCTCCTTATCGTTTGGTGTTTGGAAAAGCTCTCCATCTACTAGTCGAATTCGACAACAAGGCATATTGGGCACTAAAACAGTTAAACATGGATTTGGAAAAGGCCGACGAAACTAGGCTGTTGCAGTTGAACGAGCTGAATGAATTCAGAATGGATGCCTATGAAAACTCGGTGATCTATAAGGAAAGGACTAAGAACTGGCATGATAAACACATTCGGCGATGGGTATTCTAGGTTGGGGATCAAGTTCTGTTGTACAATTCGCGACTCAAACTGTTCCCTGGAAAATTAAGATCAAAGTGGTCCGGACCATTCACAATCGCCAAAGTTTTCCCGTATGGCGCGGTTGAATTAACTCATCCAACCAAAGGAAATTTCAAAGTTAATGGCCAGAGAGTGAAACACTATGTGGAGGATTTCCCAATGGCAAAATCCACCGTTGACATTGCAGTGTCGGAGTGAATGCCACCTAAAAGTCGAGCCCAAGACTCTAAATTGAGCGCTTAATGGGAGGCAACCCATTCTATATCCCTTATCTAGTATTTGTTTTGCATATAGAATTTTAGGACTGTTTTCCCCAATTTTTCATAATTAGCTACATTTATTTTGTTTTTCTTTCAGGCCAAACGTCGTCATCCTCATAGTATTTGAAAAAAAAATAAAAATAAAAAAATTTAATGTTTGACGCGGTCAGACCACGATTTGCAAACCGCGTTCAGACTGCGGCAAACCGTGTCTTCGGTTTGCCGCAGGCCGCGGGGAGTTTTTTTTAACCCCCCATTTCCTCATTTTTCCCCCATTTTCACTCTCCCACCCCACCTATTCTTCTTTCCTCTCCATCCAACCTCTTTCCATGTTGTTAAGTTCTTTCCACAAAGACCAAAGATTCCTAGACATTAGGGGTTTACTTACCACATTATCATCTCCTCCATTTAGTTTATACAAGAGGTAAGTGTGGATTTATCCTTCTTCTCTATTTCACATGATTTTAATTGCATTTGTTTTTGGTTTGGAATGAGGGGTGGCTTGTAGTACATGGTTGATTTGTTATAGTTGCTCATAGTGCCACTTTCAAAGAGTATGTGGGTTTGAAAGTTAGCTCCATGCCTATGCTCACTAGTTCATTGGTGCTATGCCTCCCAAGTGTTTGATATAATGCCCCATCCATTTTTTGAGCTCATTTTTTTTCATTCTTTGCTTTCCTTCAATGCTAGGTCATTTTACATTCTCTTGGGGGTTGGGTCATCTCACATGCATGTCTTGGAGTGGTTGTTTAGATTGCATTTTTTTGGTTGCAAGTTGGGGGTTGCACAATTCTCGCCTACCTATCTTTTATCGGCTCTTTTGTTCATTGCCTTGAATGTGTTTGATAATATATCTCCATCGACTCCATATGCTTACTCTTCCTTTATTCTTTTGAGATATCATTACTTTCACTCTAGCACTCATTTGGCATCCCTTATCTATATTCAGCTTCTCACTTTCGTTTCTTTTACCTTGTAGGTACGTTCACGTTCACCATGCCTCCTAGATCAAGGGCAACTACCTCAAGAAAAGGAAAAGAAATTGCTGAGGACTCTAATGTCCATAAAAGAGCCCGCCATGCGGCCCCTTCCTATGAACTTTATGTCAGCAACGATGCAGAGCAACGAGCTCCCATTTTTTCCACATGGTCGACCATTGCAGAGAGGGAAGTCGATTTGGAAAGTTTAAGCCATACTACACTTTCCGCCATCATGAATGACAACGGGTGGATGCCACTTTGCTCTAAGCCCCACAATGTGTATATGGAGGTGGTGCGGGAATTCATGGTGAATTTCAACCTGGCAATCACTGATGAGGAGGACGACCACGCCTACGCATATGTTCGAGGGGTTTGGGTTCATTTTAGCCCCGATGTCATAGGACACTTTTACGGTGTCCCTGAGGGCTCCGAAGCACCTGCAATCACTAATTGGAATGATGTCGCCCGTGTTATCTATCTTGTCGAGAATCCTCGATCTTGGCCACAGAGTAATGTTGTCCGCCATGGAGACATGAGCGACGAACTCTGTCTCTTCCACTCTTTCATGGCATCTAACATCTCCCCACGACTCACTTGACAGAAATTTATCCGACCCAGATGACAGTTCTCTATTGGTTGGCCATTGGTCACTCCTTAAACTTCGAGAGTACATTTTCAACGCTATCACGGAGCTTGCTTCCAACCCACGAGGCCAGTCCAAACTCATCTTCCCAAGTCTTATCTCCACTCTTTGCAAACGAGCTCATGTTCCCATGCACTCTTCTGAAAAGGCCACCACAAAGACCCATATTCTCCGCCTTCGGTCTGTGAGGCACTCGGTTGGACAAGTCCGCCTTCATGCTAATGAGTACCGATTGGCTGCCGAATTGGAAGGTGAAGAGGAGGACGACGACTCTCAGGCCAATGAGGGTGGGCCCTTGGAGTCAGATACACCGATATTACCATAGAGGATTCGACGCTGGGGTGGAATAAGTTTTAGACCAGTCTTAGACTCTGTTCAGACCAATTTGCAACGCCATACAGATGATCTTCAACGCCTAAGAGATGGACAAGACGAACTCTGGGCTACACTGCGATCAATGGACTAGCGCCAACGGAGTGACCATCACGAGCTACTTGCCATGTTTGAACGCCTCAATCAGCACCACTTTCCACCCCCGCCTTCTGATGCTTCATGATCAGTGCCACTCCGTAACAATCTCTCCGCAGCCTACATCGGGTTATTTCTCTCCTTTTTATTTATTTTGCTCTACTTTATTACATTGAGGACAATGTGTATTTTAAGTTTGGGGTGATCTTTTAAATTTCGTTATTTTTGCTCATTTCGTTATTTTTGCTCCCTAAAAAATATATATATTTGCTTTACTTGGGTGCCTGTATGTTGGATAGTCTTGCCGGCTAATGATGATATCAAATTGAAACTGTTATCGATTCAAAGGTTATGACTAAGTGATGCTACATATGTCTCTTATATGCTATACTTATCCGTGTGAAATATGATTAAGTGTAAGTAAAATAGTCATGTTCATCACTAACTTTGGTTGGTATGTGGAATATAATACAATGAGTGAACCTAAGGGGGGTGTCCTCAACTCAGATTTGAATGGATTTGAAAAATTCACATAAATTTAGGTGTCCTCAACTCAGATTTTAATAGATTTCATTGAAATTTAGGTGTCCCCAACTCGGATTTAAATAGATTCTTTAGAAATCTAGGTGTCCTCAATAACTAGTGAATTTCTAAAGATTTCATTAATTAATGTATTTTGACAGATTTCAATAGATTTGGAACTATAATTGTAACGACCTGAAAATTCGTGTTTTTATTTTAAATATGAAAAAGGAAATGAAGCAAGGAATTTAGTTGATTTGTTCCGATATTTTCCTCCAAAGGTCTTAGCACTTAGATTTTTAATTTAAATCCGAATATTAAAAAGGGAGAAAATTGGATTTAATATTTTATAAAAGGGCTAAGATGAATCTATTAAAGATTTATGGGCTTTTGTTAAGGCTTGTTTGGTTAAAAGTGAAAATGATGGGTAAAGGCCCAAAAGAGAAAAAATCAAAGTTTTGGGCTTTTTGATTTAAAGTTAACTAGCCAACTTTGGAGCCATCACATGATTTGTGTATTGGTCGGAATTCCATGGATCTTACGGCGTTACGAAGTACACAACGAGACCTTCGAAATGGTACCAAATACACCTATGATCGACTCAGAATCAGCCCCGAATATTTTTGTCAAAACCTTCCAGAAAATGGAAATCTGAATTCCTGTAAATTTGGTTACGAGCAGCCATTTTGAGACGATGCTATGATCAACGTGATGATCCGTTTTCTACAATTCAAAGTTCGCTGTGAAGATCCCCGTGAGATCTTCGAGATGGTATAAGTAACGCCGAAAGATGAGCACGCTTTCGACCTTCAAAAATTGACTCAAAAATGGGTCCGTAAATCTGCCTAAATTGGGAATTTAGCATCTTTACCCTATAGTCTGCCCCTAATGTCTTCTTAAATGTGAGTAGTTGGGGAAAACAAATTTATGAGGTCCCCACTGGTGTATCTTCGTAAAATCTCCCCAACTTTACATGTGTCACCATGAGGATGAATGTAATCATTGAAAAGATACCTTTTGCTCCTATAAATACCCCCATCCATTCCAAGTTATCTTTGCCCTTTCCTCCTCTCCAACCCCATAACTCTCCCTCAACCCTCACTCACGTTTTCTAACATTAAGTAAGGAGGAAGTAGCCCTCAATTAGGAGAAAGACACCAGAAATAGGAGGTGAGTGTTGGTATATCAAGAAAGCTAGGGATGGGAGGTTTTCTAATTCAATAGAGGAACTTCCAACCCAAGCACCAAAGCCCCATTATGGGCAATAGTTTAAAAGGACCAAGAAACTCAAATTTCATGGTGTAGAAAGTTAGTTTCCTTGGGCAGAGAACTTAGTTTCTAAGTAAAATGATTTCATCAGGTCTCTGCCCGAAAGGTATTGATACCCTATGCCACAGTTCTACGATAGGGTATCGATACCCTCTGCACCAGAAATACCTAAAGGCAGTTTCTGTGATAATACTCTCCATTTCCAGATTTTAAATAACATTTAACATAAGATCATAATGGTTAGAACCTTCCCTTTTTCAGGTGGATCAAGGATAACGTCAAGTCGTAAGTAAATTACGTTATATGTTTTTATGCAAGATGATAAGTATACATATCTCATAAATTTATATGCTCTGAAATGACATATGCCAATATGATATGACAAGTTGTGAATGGCTCATATTATTTACCTTATGTGTAAAAATGATAAGAATGTACATCTACATGTGGCATAAATTATATGTGCTCCAAATGATTTTATCAATGAGATCCATGAGATTTTATGAGCACCTTGAGCCTCTTTGCTATTTATGCAACAATGAGGAAGAATGAGAACGAGAAAAGTCATGTACTTCATTTATGCTCTACTTGAGAAAACAAAGTTCATAATCAAATAAAGACAAGTTATGTGATGACACAATCAGATTTCCCTAGCCTATTTGTACACCAATCATGGGGCAATTATAGCCCATCATGGGGACGATAAGAGTCCCAAATCAGGAGTTGATTCAACATTGGCTAAGGGTTAGACTGACCCACGTGCGGCCAAAAAGCAACAGTAGCTTTCATGAGTTGATCAACTATGGCCAAGGGCAAAAGTAGCCCCATGGAAGGACGATTAGTGTCCCAAGAAGTTTGGCCATTGTGCTTATGCACCAAGAATATTTCAGTGAGCGCTCGGTGTACAAATATTGCTTGTGGAAAGGGCCCTAAGAAAGATAAAATATATATTATGTGCAATATCACACACGCATCAGATTTTACTTATTGAATGTCACCATTCATAGTCATTTTATGACTCTTGTAGGAAATGGATCGAGACATGTATGAAGTCAAGGCAACGGGTGGAAGTGGCCTTCGATGAGCATGAATACCACTTGATAACAAAGATTGATATATGGTCCTCATATCCCCATCAACCCGGAATGCAAAAGCATGAAGCCACCTACCTTTATGCGTGGACATATATGATTTTTGGACCATGGAGTATCTTACTACTCGTTATTATGAAGTGTAATATTTTGATTAACATTTTCTTTATCATATCACCTCTTTCTTAAAGTATTTAGTAGTACTTATCAACGGGCTCAAGCTTTCGTGTGTTCATGAGACGTAATGATTTGTCATGAGCCATTTTGAAACCAAAATATAAGTGAGGTACTTCTTTTTACTTACTTGGGCCCATATTTTGTGGTAACTCATACCATTAAAGGTGAAATGACTAAAAAGACCGATTCATATGAACTTCCGCTATATTTAAATTATCATACTTTTACCTTATGGTTCTTTATTTCTTCAAGTATACATGTTTTTACTTAACAAAGAATAAAGCAAATCCAAGCAAAATGAGAAAGGGTGATCTCCAAATCGTGTCTAAGATTAGTTTCTAACTACTCTCCTCAAAAGAAAATAAAGAAAACATGTTTTAAATCGCTTTTAATCAAACCAGAAGTAGAACTGTCACAGTAAAAGGGTATCAATACCCTAAAATATGGGTACCAAGACCCTCATCAAGTAATAAAAAAAAAAAAAGTTAGGCAGAATTTTAAGGTCGCCACAAGACTTGGTATCGAGCTTCGGTTTAATGGTTCTCATAGACTTTGATCAATGGTATTCGCCATCAAAGACAACTTCCACCTCCCAGATGCCATGACCTCTTTCCATTTCTAGTGTTTAAAGTTTTATGGTGATTTATCTTAATGTGCATAAAGTGTTTTACTTGCTAGATTAGACCCGCGCTCAACATAGGAATTTAGAGCCTATTAAAATGAAATCCAATATATGATTATGTTAGACCATGATAAGTAAGAACAATGTTGAGCATTCATAAAAGGATAAGCACAAGACATTTTTTTTTTTTTTTGAAATTCCTTAGCTTGCAACCGATTGAAGTCAAAAATATCATCTCGAGAACCTTGCAAGCAGAAATAAGTAGGCATAGTTGTTGGAAAAGAAAAGAGTTAAAAGCCTAAGGGATACATTTTGGGGGAAGGGTAATCAACTACTCTTCATCCTCCGAATCTTGCAAACTCTTGATCATCTCATCCAAATGGTCTTGCCTAGCCATAATCTCTCGGTTTTGTGCACGTAACTCCGATAGATTATCCATTACATTTTCTTGGAAAGTCCAGAAATCAGCCATGAATTCACCTCTAATGGCGGTGAAGGCGGCAAGAAATGAGCAGCCCCTTCAACCTCTTCATCTTCAACCTCTACTCCCGGTTTAGTCCAAACCCCATCCACCAGTTTGAATCGAGCTTTCACAAGAGAACCTGCCCCAATCTTTGTATTGGGATGCGGATAGGAAAGTTTCTCTCCCTTAAGGTCTGCCCCTAATTTGATTACTATGTCGGTAATCAAACGACCATAGAGCAGCCTCAACTCCGGTTTGTTCCTACACTCTATCATCTCCGAGGAAATTAAATCACATAAGTCTATTCTTCGACCCAAAGCAATTTTCCACATCATCCATGTATCCTCATTAGTTAAGGATGACAGTTTTCCTGCCCGGGGTTTAAGCACATGAATGATGATTAAGTGAAGTAGACGCATGTCCCGATCTAGCAAACAAACGTCCCTAGAAGGTTGAACCATAGCCTCATCTTTAAAAACCACCCGGCAAGCTTCAAGACGGTTGAAAGACCCGCCATAGAATTCTCATCCAGTCGGGATTCTATATAGTTCAAAGAATAATTTAACATCAACCTCAAAGGCCACCCCTTTTATGAAGGTTCTAAGATACCCGGCTTCAGGCTCAAAAACTTCCGCATTGGCATAGAAATGCCTCACCACTTTTTCACAGTAATTCCTAGATAGACCCAAGAATTTCATCCACCCAAAACTATGGAATTTCCCTAAATAGGCAAAGTTCACAGATTCCAAAAAGGAAAAATCTATTTCCCGACCCAGCAAAATCCCTCGATTTGAAAACGAACTATACCGAGGAAAGGCCTCGCTTTGAAACCAATGGGAAGAAAACCCATCTTCATTGGCCGGAGCTTCTCTGCCCGAGAAGAACCCGCGGCGGCGCAGCCCTCCTCCGCCGTGGTCCCGACCGAAACCCGAGGAGTCCTCGCCTTGGAAACCGCAGCCAGAGTACCCTTACCCTTTGTAGAACTCTTTTTAGAAGGACCCATGAAGAGATTTGGGAGAAAATGTATGAGCCCTTGGTGTTTTGAGTGTGGAAGAAATTTGGGGAAGAAGAGGAATCGAGGCGGGAGGGACTAAGGCACAGAAATGAATTTTGGAAAATGTGGGATGAAGTTAAAAATTTATGACAAAAGTCCATTTTACCCTCCAATAAAAAAAACGTGTTCTGCTGAATTACCGCGATGGGTATTGGTACCCAATAAAAGGTATCAATACCCTACCCGAATGTAAAATCGTCTCAATTATATTTTCCAAACTTGCAAAAGTAATGATGCTATTTTACTTCCTTTAACATGTGTTTTGTACTTGTACAAATTTATAAAGGATGAATCATTCTCTTTCTTACCTTATTTAGAAAATTAAAATGGCAAACCGAACTATTGATCGATCGACCCAGCTTAGTGGAGCAACAGCCCGTCAACTAGAATGTTCATGAATCAACCACCCCACCGCAAACCCACATCAAGAGAGAGATCTCAAGAAGGATCGCTTTCACACCTCAATCCCCTACTTTTTTAGAGGCAAAAGATCCAATTGAAGCCGAGAACTGGCTAAAGACAATGGAGCGTATGTTTGCCTACGCCACGCGACGGATAATGAAAAAGTAATATGTGCGCCCTTATGCTCGAGGAAGTGCGGGACATTGGTGGGATACTTTGACAAGCATGGGAGAAACAATGTATATGTCTTGGGAAAAGTTCACCAAAATATTTAGAAACAAGTATTTTTCCACTTCCACTAGAAATCGGGTCGAATGAATTTATCCAGCTAAGACAGGAGCAATGACAAGATCGTAGTACATAAGAAAGTTTGAGGAACTCGTCCCGTTTCGCCGCTCATATGGTAGGCATGAATGGATTGAAAATTGATCGCTTTTCTTGAAGGGTTAAGGCCCGAGTTGAACAGGATGTACTCATGTCCGGGATTCGTAACATGGGTTTCCCGGTGGACCGATAAAGCCTTACTAGGCCGAAAGGTGCCGGGTTAAAATTGTTCGGCTCGAGAAGCAAGGAATCTAAACCAAATTAGAACCAAAAGGGGTTTAGAGCCAACAAGAACTGGAATGAAAGGAAGTGGACTGGAAAACGCCAAGGAGAAAAGAAAAACGAACCTCATCTAAAAAGAGGTAGACCAAACAACCAGATTGAGGCAAGGACCATTCCTTCATGCTCCAAATGTGGAAAAACTCATAATGGGGAGTGTCTAGCAGGACAAGGGACGTGCTTCTATTGCAAGAAACCCGGACACATAAGCCGAGACTGCCCAAATAAGTTTCAAGGAGAGAAGGGAAAAGCAAGAGTGTACGCCATGGTTAGGCCAGAAGATGAAGAAGATAGTCACGTGGTGGCAGGTACGATCTATGTTAAAACCCAACCTATGTATGCGCTATTTGACTCCGGTGCTACGCATTCCTTCATTGCAACTCATAAGGCGAAAATGCTCGAGCTAAGTCCTAGCTCTTTGCCTGCAGAAATAGAAGTAGTTTTACCTTCAGGTCCGAATTGTTGTGTTAGACAATTTGTCCCAGACGTGGCAATACAACTTAGGGAAAAACTTTATCCTACTAACCTGATTCTTCTCAACTTAAGAGATTTTGATTTAATCTTAGGGATGAATTGGCTATCTAAGTATGGGGTTACGATTGATTGTAAGTCAAAAGCCTTAAATATGCCTGGTGAGGGACCAATAACTTTTCCTCGACCGGAGAAAACTTCGAAAATCATTATCTCCGCTTTAAAAGCTTCTAAATTGATTGAAAAAGGAAGCGAATGCTATTGGGTAAGCTTACACCAAATCCAAGTGAACTGAAATCCTTTAACATCGCTACAAGTGGTACAAGAGTACCCCGATGTATTCCTGATGATTTACCCTGACTACCACCAGATAGAGAGATTGAATTTGGAATCGAGATTATTCCTGGAACATCACCAATCTCCAAAGTACCCTATAGGATGGCACCGTTGGAATTGAAGGAGTTGAAAACTCAACTAGACGAATTGATCCAAAAGGATTTATCCGCCCAAGTGTTTCACCTTGGGGAGCCCCGCTTTGTTCGTCAAGAAGAAGGATGGATCGATGAAATTATGTATAGACTATCGAGAATTGAACAAAGTGACCATCAAGAACAAATATCCACCTCCTAGAATAGATGACCTCTTTGATCAACTCCAGTTTCTCGCAAAGATTCTCAAAAATAGATCTTAGAACCGCTACCATCGCTTGAAAATCAAGGAAGAAGATGTCCCGAAAACGCTTTTAGCACCCGTTATGGTCACTATGAATTCTTGGTAATGCCCTTCGGCTTGACAAATGCACCACCAAGATTTATGGACTTGATGAATCGAGTATTCAAGGAATATCTTGATAAGTTCGTTATAGTATTTATCGACGATATTTTGATATATTCCCGCATACCTAGAAGAACATGCCTCACACTTGAGAATAGTCCTTCAAATTCTACGAGAAAAGCAAATGTATGCCAAATTCAAAAGTGTGAATTTTGGTTGAATCAAGTAATATTCTTGGGACATGTTGTGTCCAAGGAAGGCATAGCATTGATCCAAGCAAGATTGAGGCGATCCATGGAATGGCCTCGCCATCAACCCCAACCAAGTAAGAAGTTTCTTGGGTTTAGCAGATACTATTGACGATTTGTGCAAGATTTTTCAAAATTGCCACTCCTTAACTCAATTGACTCGAAAGAATGTCCCATTTAGATGGAATGAAGCTTGTGAGTGCGCTTTCAAGAACTAAAACAAAGACTCACGCCACCCCTATTCTTACAATCCCAAATGGAAACGGTTGTTTTACCATCTATAGCGACGCTTTCTAAACAGTGTCCGGTTGCGTCTTGATGCAAAGACGGTAAGGTAATTGCCTACTCTTCTAGACAATTAAAACCGCATGAGAAGAACTACCCAACTCACGACTTGGAGCTAGCAGCAATAGTTTTCGCCTTGAAAATATGGAGACATTATTTATACGGCGAAAAGTGTGAAATATTTACAGACCACAAAAGTTTGAAATATTTCTTCACTCAAAAAGAGCTAAATATGCGTCGTGCGTCGTTGGTTAGAGTTAGTGAAGGATTATGACTGCACAATCAATTACCACCCTGGAAAAGCCAACGTAGTAGCAGATGCATTAAGTCGCAAGGCGCCAAGAAAGTCTCGAGAATTGAGTAAGGAAGTAGAAAACTTCAATTTGGAAATCTTGACATCAGGAGATGAGAGACTTTCAACAATGACAATTCGATCCACCTTACAAGATCGAATTAAGAAGGCACAAGAGACTGACATATTTGCAGGAAAGATGAGAAGGAAAATGGCAAAAGGAAAGCCAACAAACCATCGTACGTCGATACATGGAATCCTTCAATATAAGGACAGATTTATGTGCCCCAAGAAGAAGAAATCGAAGGAGATAATGCAAGAAGCACATAGCACGCCTTATTCTAAGTGACACCCAGTGATCTACAAAATGTACCAGAAATTAAGGCAATGTTTTGGTGGCCGATATGAAGAGAGAAATCACGACTTCGTGGCAAGATGCCTAATTTGTCAACAGGTAAAAGCCGAACATCAAAGACCCGCTGGAAATCTAGAACCACATCCAATCCCCGAGTGGAAATGGGAAAAAGTCTCGATGGACTTCGTAGTTGGACTACCAAAGACACCAAAAGGTTGTGACGCTATTTGGGTAGTAGTCGATCGTCTAACCAAATCGGCACAATTTATACCAGTGAAGACGACCTACAAGATGGAACAATATGCGAATCTTTATATTGAAGAAATAGTGAGACTACATGGAGTCCCAGCCTCCATCGTATATGATAGAGATCCTCGATTTCTATCTCACTTTTGGTGAGAGCTACATAAGTCATTGGGCACAAAGCTACATTTTAGCACCGCTTTCCATCCACAAACCGATGGACAAACTGAAAGGACCATTCAAACTCTTGAAGACATGCTACGAGCAAGTATCCTAGAATTTGCTGGAAATTGGGACCGTTATCTGCCATTAGTCGAATTTGCGTACAACAACAGCTTCCAATCATCAATTGGGATGCCTCCATATGAAGCTTTGTATGGAAGGAAATGTCGATCACCTTTATATTGGGACGAAGTGGGAGAGAGACATCTAATAGGACCAGAAATGGTTCAAGACATGGTCTCTGTGGTTGAGAAAATTAAAAAGAATATAAGCGCTGCCCAAGATCGTCAACGAAGTTACGCAAATAAAAGGCGTCGACCGTTGGAATTTGAAGTGGGGGATAAAGTCTTCATTAAAATATCACCAATAAAAAGGATGTTTAGGTTCGGCAAGAAAGGAAAATTGACACCCGTGTACATCGGACCCTTTGAAATAAAAAGAAAGAATTGGACCACTTGCTTACAAGTTGGAGCTACCAACCTCATTGAGTAAAGTGCACAATGTGTTTCATGTGTCTACACTTAAATACATCCCGCATCCATCACATGTACTTGCCGAGGTGCCTCACCAAATTCAAGCCGACCTAACGTTAGAGGAACGACCCGTTAAAATCCTCATGAGGGAAACAAAGCGCCTCAGAAATAAAGAAGTCCCGTTGGTCAAAATATTATGGAGAAGCGAAGCTATTGAAGAGGAGACTTGGGAGCGAGAGGATGAAATGAAAGAAAAGTTTCCCGAACTATTTCTAGGTAAATTTCGAGGACCTAAATTTATTTAAGGAGGAAGATTGTAACGACCAAAATTCGTGTTTTTATTTTAAATATGAAAAAGGAAATGAAGCAAGGAATTTAGTTGATTTGTTCCGATATTTTCCTCCAAAGGTCTTAGCACTTAGATTTTTAATTTAAATCCGAATATTAAAAAGGGAGAAAATTGGATTTAATATTTTATAAAAGGGCTAAGATGAATCTATTAAAGATTTATGGGCTTTTGTTAAGGCTTGTTTGGTTAAAAGTGAAAATGATGGGTAAAGGCCCAAAAGAGAAAAATCAAAGTTTTGGGCTTTTTGATTTAAAGTTAACTAGCCAACTTTGGAGCCATCGCATGATTTGTGTATTGGTCGGAATTCCATGGATCTTACGGCGCTATGGGCAAGTACAACGAGACCTTTGAAATGGTACCAAATACACCTATGATCGACTCAGAATCAGCCCCGAATATTTTTGTCAAAACCTTCCAGAAAATGGAAATCTGAATTCCCGTAAATTTGGTTACGAGAAGCCATTTTTGAGACGATGTCGTGATCACTGTGATGATCCATTTTCTACGATTCAAAGTTCATTGTGAAGATCCCCGTGAGATCTTCGAGATGGTATAAGTAACGTCGAAAGATGAGCACGTTTCGACCTTCAAAAATCGACTCAAAAACGGGTCCAGAAATCTGCCTAAATTGGGAATTTAGCATCTTTACCCTATAGGCTGCCCCTAATGTCTTCTTAAATGTGAGTAGTTGGGGAAAAACAAATTTATGAGGTCCCTGCTGGTGTATCTTCAGAAAATCTCCCCAACTTTACATGTGTCACCATGAGGATGAATGTAATCATTGAAAAAGATACCTTTTGCTCCTATAAATACCCCCATCCATTCCAAGTTATCTTTGCCCCTTTCCTCCTCTCCAACCCCCATAACTCTCCCTTAACCCTCACTCACGTTTTCTAACATGAAGTAAGGAGGAAGTAGCCCTCAATTAGGAGAAAGACACCAGAAATAGGAGGTGAGTGTTGGTATATCAAGAAAGCTAGGGATGGGAGGTTTTCTAATTCAATAGAGGAACTTCCAACCCAAGCACCAAAGCCCCATTATGGGCAATAGTTTAAAAGGACCAAGAAACTCAAATTTCATGGTGTAGAAAGTTAGTTTCCTTGGACAGAGAACTTAGTTTCTAAGTAAAATGATTTCATCAGGTCTCTGCCCGAAAGGTATTGATACCCTATGCCACAGTTCTACGATAGGGTATCGATACCTCTCTCGCACTGTAAATACCTAAAGGCAGTTTCTGTGATAATACTCTCCATTTCCAGATTTTAAATAACATTTAACATAAGATCATAATGGTTAGAACCTTCCCTTTTCGTGTGGATCAAGGATAACGCCAAGTCGTAAGTAAATTACGTTATATGTTTTTATGCAAGATGATAAGTATACATATCTCATAAATTTATATGCTCAAATGACATATGCCAATATGATATGACAAGTTGTGAATGGCTCATATTATTTACCTTATGTGTAAAATGATAAGAATGTACATCTACATGTGGCATAAATTATATGTGCTCCAAATGATTTTATCAATGAGATCCATGATTTTATGAGCACCTTGAGCCTCTTTGCTATTTATGCAACAATGAGGAAGAATTTTATTTATGAGAGAAAACAAAGTTCATAATCAAATAAAGACAAGAGCCTCTTTTCTATTTATGCGGACTTAAAATCCGACCCATCATGGGGATAAGCCCCAAAGCAACAACATTGGCTTTCATGGACTTAAAAATTGATCAAAAAGCTTTCATGAGTTGATCAACTATGCCAAGGGCAAAAGTAGCCCCATGGAAGGACGATTAGTGTCCCAAGAAGTTTGGCCATTGTGCTTATGCACCAAGAATATTTCAGTGAGCGCTCGGTGTACAAATATTTCTTGTGGAAAGGGCCCTAAGAAAGATAAAATATATATTATGTGCAATATCACACACGCACCATATTTTACTTATTGAATGTCACCATTCATAGTCATTTTATGACTCTTGTAGGAAATGAATCGAGACATGTATGAAGTCAGGGGGCAACGGGTGGAAGTGGCCTTCGATGAGCATGAATACCACTTGATAACAAAGATTGATATATGGTCCTCATATCCCCATCAACCCGGAATGTAAAAGCATGAAGCCACCTACCTTTACGTGGGCATATATGATTTGTGGACCATGGAGTATCTTACTACTCGTTATTATGAAGTGTAATATTTTGATTAACATTGTCTTTATCATATCACCTCTTTCTTAAAGTATTTAGTAGTACTTATCAACGGCTCAAGCTTTCGTGTGTTCATGAGACGTAATGATTTGTCATGAGCCATTTTGAAACCAAAATATAAGTGAGGTACTTCTTTTTACTTACTTGGGCCCATATTTTGTGGTAACTCATACCATTAAAGGTGAAATGAACTAAAAGACCAGATTCATATGAACTTCCGCTATATTTAAATTATCATACTTTTACCTTATGGTTCTTTATTTCTTCAAGTATACATGTTTTTACTTAACAAAGAATAAAGCAAATCCGAAGCAAAATGAGAAAGGGTGATCTCCAAATCCTATCTAAGATTAGTTTCTAACTACTCTCCTCAAAAGAAAATAAAGAAAACATGTTTTAAATCGCTTGTTAATCAAACCAGAAGTAGAACTGTCACGTAAAAGGGTATCAATACCCTAAAATATGGGTACCAAGACCCTCTTCAAGCGTAATACAAAAAAAAAAAAAAAAAGTTTAGGCAGAATTTTGAGGTCGCCACAATAATTATAACTACTAAAAATTTTAAAAAATTCTTGTTCCAAACCTCAAAATTTCAATTGATTTCTCTCTCTCTCTCTCTCTCTCTCTCTCTCTCTCACATACGATTTTGCTAAAACTATTTTGTATCAATTGACTTTTTTTTCTTTCTTTCTCTCTCAAACCTCTCACCTTCCACATAAAATTTTACTTTCTCAAAACGATGCCCATATTTCCAACTTCATGAATTTTTTGTTTAAAATGATAAAGTCAGGAATTTCTTTTAACGTATGATAATGTTATGAATTTTATTTTTTAATCACATTGGTTGTGGTTAAAAAAATTCACAAATACGAACTCTATTAACCTCTATAATTTAGAATTCTTTAAAAGTTAAAACGTTTCGATACTCATTTTTAATATTTAAAATGTAAATTATATGTATCAATATATCATGAATTAGTTGTCATTTTTTTTCCTATTAGTCTAGTTTTAAAAAAATCGTGCTTTTATGGTGAGTTTACTTGTCAACATTAATTTTAGAGCAAGTTTCTCATTAAGACATAATTTGGTTTTAAAAAAAATAGACTTGAAATGTTATGATGAAATTTTAAAATTTTTTCAAAATTTATCAACTGAAGAGATGAAAATATAATTTTTAATAAAAAGATTACAAATTCAATGAAATCCATGAGAATTTATTAAAATCTATGATATAGAAATCTATTAAAATCTTATTAAATTTGTCAAATTCTATTAAATTCCATGAAATTTATAAATATTTATAAATATTAGGAAATCTATTAAAATCTAAGTTGAGGACACTCCCTTAAGTTGTGAAAACCAAAACCACAAATTGACAACTAAATTACCCGACCCAGTGAAAAAATAGTTTGGGGGTGGTTAAACCAATGCAGAAGGTATTTAGATAGGTGTTGATTCCATGCTTGAGTAATAATTGTGTGGAATCCATTTGGCTCCCCTATGGAATCTAGGTATTGACTGGATGCTAGGAATCTAATCCTCACTCATTTATATTGCTTTCTTCCAAAAAATAAATAAATAAAAGGCATTGCACTTGCTTTATCTTATACCTCTCTTCGTAGACTAGTTGACTCGGGTGATAAAGCCCATTGGGGTTCTCAAAAATTGGTGCCCTAAGGTCTATCAGATCTGGGAGCCATCGGCCTAAAGCTCGCTACAAGGGTCATCTAGAAAGCTTAAGGGAGTGAGGTCTTGCACATAAGATATATATATATATATATATATATATATATATATATATATATATATATATATATATATATAATATATATATAAAATATAATATAAAAATAAAATTTGAGAAGCAAAAGCAAGATTGAACATTTGTGCACATAACATGGGGATTTAGATGACTAGTGGGTTTGACTTACCTAGTGGAAGCTTGAGAGTCAAAGCATTCAATAAAAGGAGAATCATCACAGATCTAGATAGCAACTGTATTGGGTAGACCTAACCAAATTTTGAGCGGTAAAAGAATAAGTGTTTAGAGGGCAGCTATAGAGTCAACACCCAAGGTGAGATATTGAACATCAAGAGGGGAGTGTGTATTCTCACGAGAGAGAAAGGAAATAATTGACCACTGGGGGAACAGAATATTACCAACCTAAAAGTTTATGTTGATTGGATTGACTATATGCATACACATATATCAGTCGAGCATCGGATGAGCAAAAATCTATTTTTGTAGCATGATGTAGACATAATTTTTGTTGAGTGACTTGTTTCAAAACCTGAAGAAAACACGGCAAGCTATCCACTATAGTAAATTTTAATTTTATAATTGTCTAATTCATCAAGTAAATAGTCATGTTCGAGGATGAACAAATGTTCAAGTTTGGGGGTATTTGATAGTTGTCGAATTAGGCTTATCTGTAGTGTCAAAATTGGACAATTGTATGCAATCTTGAATGAATGTTTAGTTAATTGTGTGTTAATTTGATTGTTTTAGGTGGAAACCCGAGTTCCAATGGATTTGGAGAGAAACAAAGAAAAAAATTGGCAAAGAAGGACTAAACGTGCACAAAGATGGAGAAGTGGGGACCAATTCGTAAACATGAAAAAGATGAAAGACTTGAGTGGCAAATAAAAGGGGACCAAATTGAAATGAAAGAAGAAATTCAAGTACTAAATCGCAAACAACTGAAAGTAGAAGGACCAAATTGCAATAAGAGGGTAGTAGTGAACCGTGGTCCAACCACTTCAAGAACAAATGGCCACCACCATGCAAAAATAGCAACATTGCTTGCGCCGTCCAATCATGGGTTTATAAACCGCTGGTAGTGGTTGTATAACGCGGCCCGCGTATAGGAAAATCCAATTTTTCCTAACCTAAACTAAGGGCATTTTGGTCCTTTTTGAATTAAATACAATTTGAAAAGTTTTGTAATTATATAAAGACCTAATCTAGGTCAAGAAAGGGTTGTTGATCTTTTGGAAAACACAAGAGAAGACGGAGAAAAGAACGACGAAGAAGACGAACAACGATCAAGATCAAGAAGATTGGAGCTGGAAAACAAAGATTTCTTGGTGCAAGATACTCAACTTTTTCTCCTTTTTTTATTCAAGATCCGGTTATGTATTCGAAGCTCTTTATCTTGTCTTTCTCCCAAATCATAAGTAGCTAAATTCATAGTTTGGATGAACGATGTAGCCTAAGTTTAATTCTTTAATTTCGAATTTCAAGTTTTAATTTATAAATTGCTCAAGTATTTGATTTTACTTCTTCTCTTAATGCTTGAAATAACTGGCCATTATTTCATTGACCTCGTGGATTGTAATGAACTGAGAGGTAAATTATTAATCTAGACTACGTTGTAAAATCCGGTAATTGGATAAAAGGAAGAGATACACTTTTATTATTGCTGCGGTCTTAATTGAATTTCTAGGAGAATTAATGCATTTAATTAAGGACCATTCTGACTGCCTAAGTTGGCTTATTTAGATAGGCCTAATTCGAACTCGAGAGAGGTAAATTAGGATAAATTCGTGAATTTGACCGAATACAACTTTAGGAACAAATCTTGAGAGGAGGAATTAGAGATGACAACTAGGTGAATTCGTTCGTCCAAACGCTTTAACCATCAATTTTCTCTAAATTGTTAATTTTCGCTTTCAAATAAGTTATTGTATTGTTTTTCTTATTTTAGAAAATCTAAAGTTCTAACAAACCAACTTATTTTCTGCTATCTCTTACAAATTAATCAATAAAGATTAAGTGAACTAATATATAAATAAGATAGTATTCGTGGGAACGATAATCCGGACTCAATAGGTCCACTTTATTACTTTTATACGATATTGTACACTTGCAATCATAATATTTTCACAACACAAAATGGACATTTATGCTCATACCTAATTATCGGATCTCAGACAGGGATGAATTATATATATACGGTAGGTCAGAGGAAAGTATTATAGCTTCTATAATTTTATATATTCCGAGAGTGCAGTCTCTTGCCTTTAGTAGAAAAAACAAAAGACTAATAATTAGATTGAGGGGTCTAGGGTCGACTAGACGGAATCTAATTATTAGAGCTTGGAAAATATATGTCCGATCAGGTCCTGTGGTAGCTCTATAAAGTTTTGGACTTAATTGTAATTGTGATATAAGTTCAAGGTTTACACGTGTAATTAAATCAATCCTAAACTAATTGGACTTGGATGCAATCAGGACTCTTGTCATTGTTTGCAATCAGAATGCTTGCCTTATTTATATCACATTGCTTGTGACATAAATTAATCCGATTCGATCAATTAAGAATAGAAAAGAAATTTAGCTTCTCAGTTTTCTAGATCTGACCAGTCCAGAAATTAGTTTTTGATTTAATTAAACGGTGCCCACACGCCGGTGTAATCGAAACTTGGGAGAATACCATAGAAGGCTTGAACGTTGGGAGTACCAAGTTCGTGAATCAGATCCAGATCAATATCGTTTATCGATTCAGGTATAATACTAATCCATTAGTATTTTAATCATAATAAATACGTGAATGCCTAGCAAAGATCCTGGTTTTATTGAATTAAAGAAAATTTTTATTTTCTGGCTAATTCTAGTGCCAGTTGCCAACATGAAGGTTCTACACGGGAAAGGAGAGATAATTGACAATCTACATTTACTAAGGCAACCCAACCTGTGCCTCCAGCTTCATGTTGTTTTCGTGCTTTAAGTTCATTCCACCAGTATGGGTATATATCCATGTAATTTAAAACAAGTTTCATGGGTATGCTTCATGTTACCACAATGTGTACATCCACCTCATTCCTTTGTCTTGGAAGTTGTACTAGGCTTGCCATTGCCTGTAGAGAAAGATCCAGATTTTGAGAGCTGAAGTGAAGGTGATTGCTTCTGCTATTCCACTTTCAATGTTTTAGAAACCATAATAGCATCTGATGCAGGCTCTGTGGTTGTCATCATCACTACTTGCCTGACATCTTCAATTCGAATGTGAGCGTAGGCTTGTTCCACTGTAGGAAATGGTCGCAATTGTAGAATATCACTCCAGATCTTTTCCAACTGATCATCTAATCCATCACGAAAAGTATAAACTCTATATTCTTGAATTATATTTCTGTATATCAGTAACACATACCATTGGATTAGGACGACGAAAATCAACTTCTCACCACAAGCCTTGAAGATCATTGTAATATTTTTCAATGGATCCTCCTACTTATCTCAAACTAGTCACATGTTTCTTCAAATAATATACTTGAGAGGTGTCAGTCCCATCACAATATGTCATAGCAATAGCATCCTACACCATTTTCGTAGTTGGAAATCAAATGAAATTACTTATCAAGGATGGGATCCATAGAGTTAATTAACCAACCTTTTACAATTTCATTCTCAGTTCTCCATTTTCGAAAAGTCGGATATGTTGATTGAGGTTGTGGGAATTTCCCATTAATATATCCCAATTTGTCTTTTTCAGAGCTATACATCTCAACAACTTGGAACCACAAAGCATAGTTGGTACCATCCAACTTAATGACAATCTGTAAAGGAGAAGAATCATTGTTTGGTGTATGAGCTTGAGTCTGGTTCTTAGCTAACATCTGTGTCATCCTTGCTATCGAATCCTCTAAGATGGAGTCAGTAGGATTATCGCCCCCAATAGCTAGATCTGCCGACATGGTTTGGTGTCTGCAGAAAAAGATCTTGGCTCTCATACCATGTTCAAGATTGGAATCATATACTTCACCACAAAAAGATACAAATATGTAGCAATACATTGAAGAATATATTGTAAAACAAAATTAACAACTAAAACCTTTTCTTCGGCTAATTATAAGACTGCTCCTAGAAAATAGGATAAAATAATAAAATCCTCCTTTGATAACTCACACCAACAAGACACACCTTTGCCCATTCTTCTGCTAATTCAATATCGCTAACCAAAAGCCAAGAAAATTTATCCGCATCATTCTCAATTATATCACTTAGCTCTCTAAAATCTCAGGCTTCAATGCATACAAAATAATGAAATAAACAATAATGGTAAGCTGGTTCAAGGGAATTTTGATCTCTAAATTAAGTTTTTAAGGATCTCAAACCTCCCAAAGCATACAAATGACAAATAATTTCTCTTTCCTTTTATTTCATTCTTTGGCACTCTTTAAATAAAGATATTATGTAGATGATAATTTCCACTCACAAGCCCCTAACACAATAATGTTAAATAATTAGTAAAAAATATGGATAGGACTCCTTTAACCACCTTTGACTCATTCAACTAAAACTAGGGAGTGGACAAAAGTACTTAACCAAATCAGAACCTAGCAGTTTGGTCCGGTTCTTCTTAAGTTTAAATCGGTTAATTAGTATTAGAATCGAGAATTCACCGTTTATAGTTCGGTTATCGGTTCTAGACTCAAAATCGAAGATTTGAACTAACCTTCTTTTTCTTAAAATATAACTCATCAAAATAAAATATTTTATTTCTGTTTGTTATTTTGTATTGAGATAATGAGATGGAACGTTTTGTTCAAAACTTGATATATTATTCTTTTGTGAATGGATTAAGCTTTGGAAATTATGAATTTTTAGATTATTGTGTCCTTTCAAACAAGGAGAATAAAAACAGTTATTAGAAATATAAAAATTTTAAATGATCTTGGTTCTTGGAATGATTTATTTTTTGTATTTTAATTGATGAGTCTCATGATTTGTCAGTCAAATATCAAAACCAAATGAATATTATATTGCGTTATGAATAAAGATGGAAGCGTCATTGAATGGTTTCTTGATATAGTTCATGATTATGACATAAATTCTTTATCACTTAAAGCTTTAATAAAATCATTATTCTCGAAGTATAGATTAAGTTTGTCAAGATTATGAGGTTAATGTTAAGATGGAGCTAGTAAAATGAATTAATAATTCAATTGCCTTAAAATCTTATTTAAAAAAAAAAATCAATGTGCTTTCTATATTAATCGTGTTGTTCATTAAGTTTGTTAGAATTAGAGCAATAAATAAATGGCAAAAAAATAAAAAAACACAAGGATTTATATTGGTTCGCCTCAATGTGAGATCACGTCCTAACTTTAGCCGCTGCAGTATTTTCACGGTAATGAATTATGATTTTTGTTTACAAGGTATTAGTCCATATATATAACAACCCAACGAAGGTTCCCTAATTACAATGAAATTCTAGGATAACCCAATGAATGTTCCTAATTATAAAGAAATTCTAAGGCAATCCAATGAAGGTTCCCTAGTTATAATGAAATTCTAGGACAACCCAATGAAGATTCTCTAGTTATAATGAAATACTAGGACAATCTAATTACAGAAGCAAAATTTCGAAAGCACCCTTACTTAAGCAAATAGAAATATTGTAGACCTTTTGGGAGCACTGCTCCGAGCCCCTGGAAGGAGGACCGTCTGCCCACCTTCTAACCCTCATGGTGACATGCGCTCAGCTCAACTCCACGTAGTGCAAAAAATTAGACTCCACATCTTAAAAATCTCTCACTTGGAGACTAATCCATCATCAACTCCTTCATCTACAGCGGCCGGTACACCTTTTCTAATCTTCAATAAAGAAGAACAACTGAAGTTGCACACAACTTCAGTTTCTCAATTGTAACAGTCTTTGTCAACATATCAGCAAGAATTTGATTGCCCTAAATCTTATCAAGTGCTAAGATTTTATCCTCCAGAAACGATCTGATAGTGATAATGAATTTGTATATGCTTCGTTTTCGCATGATAGACAGGATTCTTTGCTAAGTGACCATATAGGGTCACTTTTACTCTATAGAAAGTAATTGTTCATTGGATAGCTTGAAGTGACTAGCCAAATGAGTACTCACTAGTTTAGATTTATCCATCTTAAATCTGCTCAGCACCTTCTTCACATACTCCTCATGTGACAGTTTTAAGACATATATGTCCCTAATAATTCTCATTGCAAACTCCTTATACAACTCCTCTTTTAACTTATCAATTTGTTGTTTGCAAGCTCCTACAATCAATATGTCATCAACATATAGGAGTAATATAATATATGAGTCACTAAAGTTCTTCATATAGCAACAATGATCCGCCTGGCACCTCAAGAAGCCATTACTACCCATAAAGCTATCAAACTTCTTACCATTGAGCTCAGTCACAGGGTGCTCTGATTTCATTCTGGGGCTGTATTTTCTCGATCTTCGCTATCAATTTTCTCTGTCTCAATAACTGGAAGGTCTTGCAACGGAATAACTTCAGGATTTTTACTTTTTGGGTTGATGTCAATATATCCTTATACACAACTTCTTCATTGAAGATTACGTCTTTACTCCTGATAATCTTTTTACTTTACTCATCCCATAAACGATAACCAAGCTCCAAATCACCATAGCCAATAAAAAAATATTTTTTAGACTTGGCATCAAGTTTACTTCTAGAAGCAGAATCAATCTGAATATAAGAAACAGAACCAAACACTTTTAAGAAGGAAAAGTCTTCCTCTTTTCTACTCCAAACTTCTTCTAGTATTTTGGAGTCTAATGGTGTTGAAGGACCTCTGTTGATCAAATATACCGCAGCGCTAACAGTCTCTGCTCAGAGCATCTGTGGTAGTCCTGTATGTAATCTCATAGTTCTTGTATGCTCATTTAGAGTCGTGTTCATCATCTCAACTACACCATTCTGTTAAGGTTTACCTGGAATAGTCTTCCTCATGTTGATCCCATTTTCAGCATAGTACCTATGAAAATTTGCATCTATGTATTCACTTCCATTGTTCAAATGCAAGCACTACAGTTTTAAATCTGTTTCATTCGTAACCATCGCTCTCCACCTCTTGAAAGCAACGAATACATCAAATTTCTTTTTCAAGAAAAAGTCTCATACCTTTTGATGCGAACCATACGAGCCATGGACCTTTGTTACATTTGATTCAAGATAAGGACCATATTGAAGGTATATCGGAGACTAATGGAAGATTGGAGGACCAAAATAAGCATCAAACAAAGTTTGGAGGTCAAAAGCAAAAAGGTGAAAAATGGTCTAGGCGATCCTTGGACGATCGCCCAACGCCACTTTTTGATTATAGAATCCATTTGGCTAAGCCTGAGACTTACACTGGGCGATCGCCCAAGCATAATTCTGGGGAAAATTGGAGTTTTTGGATTTTTGTTTCCTTTTTTGTTTAGAACTCTATTTTGATTAGTTTTTAGTTATATTTTTGAATTAGACTAGGTTTTCATTAATTTTACTATTTAAGCACTTTTCAATGTAAACAATTACAACTTTGATAACTTTAATTTTGAACGATTAATTAAAAGTGAGGATTTACTTTTCTTACGTGTTTTTAATTGAACTAACCTAAAACTTATCAAAGACTTCACAAATCTTTGTGGCGTTGATAACTTTAGTTCTTTGATTCAATTAATTACTGGGTCAAGTACTTGCGACCAGATTTTAGCTTTCTTGGAGTTCATATCAATCTTGACTGTGGGTTCCGAAATTCAATTCTTTGCGGGTTCGCATCAGTTGATATCAGAGCTTTAGTTCTAAAATCAAATTCTATCTTTTATTTTTTTTTTTGTTTTCATCAGATTCATCTTGAATCATATAAAAATAAATTCTTTCGTTATTCATCATCTTTCAAAGAGTCTTTTATTTTTGTGTTTAGATTCATCACATCGTAGAATCATTCAAAACAAATATATTTTTTTTTTTACACCAAAAATATTCAAGAATTGTTTGGGCACGATCCGTTCAGGCACCAAAACTAATTCTTGGGTTGGATTAAAAAAACGTAAATTTCAAGAATATCCAAGAAAAGTCAAGAAACACATTCTTTTGCGATTCTTGTGTCATATTTCATCCGTTGCTTATATATTATTCTTGTTATGATTTTCTTCTTTAGTCATTCGCGTTGTCCTTCTTATTTCTTATTCTTGAACGTTGTGGAAGACTGAATTCCTGATTGAGTTTGGTTAGGTCCTTATAAAACTGGGAAGAAAAACAAAGAGAGGTAAAATTATTATCAAGAAAAAAATTCAAATAGAATGAAACATGAGTGTAAACACGTGAGGTTAAATTTTCTTTCAATCCTAATTTCTATTTTTTTTTATCCCAAAAATGTCTAATAATGAAGAAACAACACCTAGGGGAGAAAACAACCAATTCTTTTTGTTAAAAGTCATGCAACAACAATTTGAGCGGATAAACATGGTGTTTGAAGAGATGAGGAATATTAATAAATAAATGATGGGTGTTAGCGATTTTGTGTCTTAAATAATTCCGCAAGTACACGGATCGCTCAAGTAGTAAAATGGATTTTGAGTCCAAGTATCGATCCCACGAGGATTTAGATAATTCAATTTAATCACGCTAACCTTAACCGAATCTAATGAACTTTGAAAGATTTTGTGTTTTATAACTAAATGAAAGAGTAAAATAAAAACAGTTAAACAACTATTGCTCAAATTAATGAAGGATTAAGATTGACTAAAGATTAATTTAACTTTTAAAAAGGGAAAAGTACTAGAATTCCGAATCCACTTGTAGTTGTTATTTCTTCTATCTTGATTCTTGGTCTTGACAAATTAATTCAGTTATGAAGATCAATATCCCTAGATTGTTCAACAGTTTCTCTCTAATAAAGTTAAACCTATTCATATGCATGACTCGACTATATTTCTATGATGAATGCGAATACAAATGAAAGCATTAAATTTCTATGGGTAATTAAAGATCACCTAAAGCATAGCGGTATATTTCTATTCCCTATCGGACTTTAAGATAATTAAAATAGCTTCTAGCATGCTTTCGACCTTTCGATAGTAAAACACACCACAACAATCATACAATTACTACGTATATAAATGTAGATGCAAACAAATCAAAATTAATTATTCAAAACTATATTGAAGTAAAGTGTCAAAAACCAAGTCTCAAGATGAAAGAATTCAAACTACAAGCTTCATCGTAATTCTAGCACTAATTAAACTAGCATAGCATACTAATAATAAGAAAATAAGAAGGGGAAGAACACATGGAATTCATCACCCAGAAAAGAAGAAGACTTGAAAGAATAGTTGCTCGTTCTTGATCTTCGCTTCAATTCTTCAAAGAAGCGATCTTGATCTCCGCTTAATGCCTTCGCCTATGTTTTTCTCCCAAAACTCAACAACCTATTATGAGTTAATAACTCATATATATACTACCCTAATGGTGCCCTAGAATATGCCAAAAAATATCCAGAAATCATGGGCCAAAAGTTACCTAACTAGATTAGAATTCAAAAAAAGAAAAAAAATCTTGCAAAGACCAAATTTAGCACAGGCGATCGCCCGATCCATTCCCTAAGCGATCGCCTGTGTTCGTGTTTTTTGTTCTCTGCTTTAGGTGAACCTGGCTGGGCACTTGCCCAGCTATAGGTTGGGCGATCGCCTAGCTCACAACTTCCAAGTATGCAGTTTTGATCCTCCAACTTTTCATAGTTTGTAATTTGGTCCTTCAACTTTTGATAATCTCCAATGTGGTCCTTCATCTTTCAATAATGTGCAATGTGGTCCTTCATCTTTCAATAATGTGTAATGTGGTCCTTTATCTTTCAATAATGTGCAACGTGGTCCTTTAACTTTTGATAATCTCCAATTTGGTCCTTCAACTTTCAATTTATACCTCTTTTCATCCATTCTTCTCCAATTTCTCACAGACGGGTCCAAAACTAAAATGTAAAGAATAATGCACCGAATTAAGTAGAAAATTACTAAAATAACGAATTAAAAGCTTAGTTTAAGGACCCGAATAAGTGCACAAAACGCACTTATCAAACACCTCCAACTAAACCTTTGTTCGTCCCTCGAACAACAAAACAAAATAAAAATAAACCATAAATTTAAACTAAGCTAAACAAAATAACAATGATTGAGTTTATGTCAAATGTCTTACTATATGCCTCATGTTTGAAAAATCAAGTAACACTTTTAGAAAAAGATCAAACAACACAAAAAATTTCACTTATCCATTGCTCGACTTTTGGTGAGTGTGTGATTAGCCAAAAATTGAACTTACTCATGTATTAGACCACGACTAATATTGTGTTGTTGATATTTTTACAGTCCCGAACCCGTTGTAGGCACTTCTTCCTTACACCTCTCGTAATTTATCACACTTCTAATGCTTTTCTCTCCAATCCCGAGGTGTTCTAGCAAATTTGGTTCCTATTTGATCAACGCAATGCTTTTTTCAAATAAAGTGGTAAAATTAGAACTTGTATTCTCAGAACTAGGGTGGTGAATGATTTCTAACTTCTCATCTTCAGTCTCTTAGGCTTTAATCTAGCAATCCTTACCGAGCACCTTTAACACTTTTTATTTATTTTACTTATATAAATGATCTTACATCTTGTGCAATACTTCTCTCATACTAGCTTTCTATGTGACCCTTGTAGCGAGCTTTGGGCCGATGACTCCCAAGTCAGATGACCATAGGGCACCAGGTTTTGAAATACCCTAACAGGCTTAATTGCTCGAGTCCCACAGGCTATAAGAGAAGTAAAGATGTAACATTTTTTTTTTTTGGACTCATGTAACGAGCTTTGGGCCGATGACTCCTAAGTCAGATGACTTTAGGGCACCAGGTTTTAAAATACCCTAACAAGCTTAATTGCTCGAGTTAGATATTTTATTTTATTTATTCAGTAGTAAGTAGTGCTCGGTTTAGATTCCTTTACTATAACATATTCAACCAAAGATGAGACTCAGAAAACCAAAACCATCAAAATTCTCAAAACACAAGTAGTACTTTAACACCCCAAACTGTTCTCAAACAGTTTGGTTACTAGCTTAAGGACTTAGGAACGGAATTTTTTTTTTTATCATGATACTAAGTCAACAATATCAACTCATACACTCAAATCATGGTCCCAATAAATGATAAATCAATAGTGGCTTTGTGCTTCATTAAACAGGTCAAACATGAATAATAATTCAGATAATCGCACGAGTTCAAGCGTTGTCTAATATTCCACTAAAAATATACTCGATTTTCAAACAAACATCATCATTGGCAGTAAGAAGTTTAACAACAACTAAACAAATTTTTTTTTTCCAGTTATATAGACCCGAGTGATACGCATTCAAAAGCAGCCAATAAGTATCCTGATACTTTACCCACCCCCAAAAGAAAATATTACATTGTCCCCAATGTAAGCAACTTAGAACAAAATTAAAGGCGGAAAAAGATCAGGTACTCCCTGGGGGTAAATGTGGAGAAGAAGGTCGAGGCTGATCAGATAGTCCAACAGAAGCGGGAGCTCGCAAGGAGTCGACGGCATCGGCAATCCGAAGATAGTCCCGTCAATCATCTCGAGTCGACTCTCAAAGTGTATCATCCTTCGGTTGACGTCATCATATGAGTAATTGATAGTACGCTGCTATGACCTAATGTCGACGCCTCAGGTGCTCCGTGCCACGAACATGCATACTTATTCGAACTAGCTCCTCGCCGCATGTTTATCTTCATGTGTGTTGCACCTCGCGCAAAGTGTTGTGCAGGTTGCCCACCGATCTACCAATCTCTGTCAGAGCCACTTGGATCTGAATGAACTGAATGCCAAGATGGGGCTGAATGGCTAGAGCTGGCTGGGGTGCTAGAGGTGCCGGATCATGAGCATCCTCGTCAGGTTGTACCGCTGGAGCATGCTGCGCCCTGATCTCTCTGGCCCTCATCCTGGCCTCTGAATTGTCAATAGTCTTATGGGTGAGAGGGGCCTCAGGAGTGTCAGCTTCTTCAAATGGTAACATGGGGACTCCAGCCTCCAAACAGATCCCACTAATCAGATATGGGAACATAATAGAGCGTTGGGAGTTGGAATCAACCGATGTTTGCTCAGTCTGTACCACGTGTTCCTCATCAGTGGAAGGTACCACTTCTTCATTTGCAACTGATTTCTTGACATGGATCTCTGGTAACTGAACCCCACTTCTAGTAATAATAGCTTTAACATGTTCCTTGGGGTTCACCTCAGACATCGAGCAAAGTACACGGTGCTCTGCTGATAAAGCAATTGCCATCGACCCATTTGTGTCTCAAGATTCTTTATTGCAGCACCTTGATTTTGAATATTAATGCCTTGATTTTGAATATTAGTAGATGTCTTGTGTATGAACTGTTCAGTTCTCTCTATGAATTTATCAATTTTCTCGATAAATTTATTGATTGAGTCTTCTAATGATGTACTCTTTTCTCGTCAAAAACCGTGGTCCAAAATTATTTTGATTATCTTTCCAAGAGAAATTTGGATGGTTTCGCCACCCTGGATTATATGTGTTGGAGTACGGGTTATTTTGTTGGCGCTGACCACCTTAAATGTAATCGACATGTTCAGGCTGTAGTGATAGAATAGGACATTCTGATGTACTATGACTGGCTCCACATTCTTCACATGCTGATTCTTTGTTTGCACTGCATTGGCTGAATATGACATACTTTCCACTTTGTGTGCCAACGACTTTATCTCGTGCGCATAATGCCGTGAAAGTATCTATCTCATGTACTCCTGCAGCTTTTCTTTTGTATAACTCTATCGATGGCCACATGGCGATGGTGGTAGCGACTCTTTCAAACAAATCTAGAGCTTCAACCACCGTTTTGGTAGATAGAGAACCGCTTGGATGAAGAGTCAATCATGCTTTTAAATGAAGGTAGTAGCCCAAAGATAGAAATATTGAATTTGTTGCCCCTCGCCAACACCGTGATGAGGGCACTTCCTTAACATATTCTTGAATCTCGTCCACGCCTTATCAAAAGATTCTGCTTTTATCATTGTTGAAATATGGAGATATCATGCTTCAACTTCAAAACCTTTGTCAGTGGGAAAAATTTCGTGCAAAACTTTTGGGCTAGATCATTCCGGTGGTTATCTCATCAATTGGTAGTGAGTCCAACCACTCAAGAGCCTTGTCCTAAGAGTATGTGGGAACAAACGTGGTGGATGGCATCGTCTCGAGATTCCTTGATACTTGAAGTGTTGACACATTTCCAAGAATCTTGAAACGTGTGTATGTGGATTCTCATCGGTCCCGCCATAGAATTGGTGTCCATTCGGAATAGATGAATGACATTAGTCTTCAATTGAAAGTTCGCTGCCCAAAAGGTAGGTAGACAATCTTGGATTGGCTCAGTATGATCCGTGGAGTCAAAAAGTCTCCAATTAGCATATTGTCTTCATCAATCTCTTGTCTTGCCCGAGCGATCTCGTTGTTCGCATTATGTCTTCTTTGTTTTTGTTCTTTTGTTGTGTCTTTCTTGCTTCTCTCTCTGCGATGATGAAAAGTGCGTTCGATCTCTGGATCAACTGGAATTAGAGACTCGTGTCTCTCACTTCGCATGCAATGGTCTGAAAGGAAACAAAGCAAACACTGTAATATCTTAAAGAAATAAGTGATTAAAGCAAATAAATAAATAAGTTCGAATTAGTGTTAAAGTGATTGAAAGGAATTAAAACTAAATCTCCGGCAACGGCGCCAAAAACTTGTTAGCGATTTTGTGTCTTAAATAATTCCGCAAGTGCACGGATCGCTCAAGTAGTAAAATGGATTTTGAGTCCAAGTATCGATCCCACGAGGATTTAGATAATTCAATTTACTCACGCTAACCTTAACCGAATCTAATGAACTTTAAAAGATTTTGTGTTTTATAAATGAAAGAGTAAAATAAAAACAGTTAAACAACTATTGCTCAAATTAATGAAGGATTAGGATTGACTAAAGATTAATTTAACTTTTAAAAAGGGAAAAGTACTAGAATTCCGAATCCACTTGTAGTTGTTATTTCGTCTATCTCGATTCTTGGTCTTGATAAATTAATTCAGTTATGAAGATCAATATCCCTAGATTGTTCAACAGTTTCTCTCAAATAAAGTTAAACCTATTCATATGCATGACTCGACTATATTTCTATGACGAATGCGAATACAAATGAAAGCATTAAATTTCTATGGATAATTAAAGATCATCTAAAGCATAGCGGTATATTTCTATCCCCTATCTGACTTTAAGATAATTAAAATAGCATCTAGCATGCTTTCGACCTTTCGATAGTAAAACACACCACAACAATCATACAATTACTACGTATATAATTGTAGATGCAAACAAATCAAAATTAATTATTCAAAACTGTATTGAAGTAAAGTGTCAAAAACCAAGTCTCAAGATGAAAGAATTCAAACTACAAGCTTCATCGTAATTCTAGCACTAATTAAACTAGCCTAGCATACTAATAATAAGAAAATAAGAAGGGGAAGAACACATGAAATTCATCACCCGAAAAAGAAGAAGACTTGAAAGAATAGTTGCTCGTTCTTGATCTTCGTTCAATTCTTCAAAGAAGCAGTCTTGATCTCCGTTTAATGCCTTCGTCTATATTTTTCTCCCAAAAACTCAACAACCTATTATGAGTTAATAACTCATATATATACTACCTTAATGGTGCCCTAGAATATGCCAAAAAATATCCAGAAATCGTGGGCCAAAAGTTACCTAACTAGATTAGAATTCAAAAAATGAAAAAAATCTCATGACGAAGACCCAAATTTAGCTCGGGCAATCGCCCAGTTATTCCCTGACGATCGCCTGTGTTCGTGTTTTGTTCTCTGCTTTAGGTGAACCCGGATGGGCGCTCGCCCAGCTATAGGTTGGGCGATCGTCCAGCTCACAACTTCCAAGTATGCTGTTTTGATCCTCCAACTTTTTATAGTTTGTAATTTGGTCCTTCAACTTTTGATAATCTCTAATGTGGTCCTTCATCTTTCAATAATGTGCAATGTAGTCCTTCATCTTTTAATAATGTGCAATGTGGTCCTTCATCTTTTAATAATGTGCAATGTGGTCCTTCAACTTTTGATAATCTCTAATTTGGTCCTTCAACTTTCAATTTATACCTCTTTTCATCCATTCTTCTCCAATTTCTCACAGACGGGTCCAAAACTGAAATGTAAAGAATAATGCACCGAATTAAGTAGAAAATTACTAAAATAACGAATTAAAAGCTTAGTTTAAGGACCCAAATAAGTGCACAAAACGCATTTATCAATGGGTAGGATGGATAGGCATGATACCGTGATTACAACCATACTAAGAGAGCAACAACACGAGATCCTTAATGTTAGGAGACGAGATAGGCGTGATCATAACCCTATAGCTGAATTTGAGGATGAAGATGATTATAATTATGTAGCTGAGATGGGTAGAATGAGGCGTAGAGGAAATAGGCGTGAAAGGGTACCTAGGGGATGAGACTTTCGAGGTCATGATGGGTAGATAGAAACCTTGAGAATATAAAAAAAAAATACCTTCCTTCCAAGGAAGGAATAACCCTAAAGCCTATTTAAGGTGGAAGATGAAAAGAAGGTGAAATTAGTAGTAATTGAGTTCACTAATTATGCTATAATGTGGTGGGATCAACTGGTGACAAATAGAAGGAGAAATCATGAGAGACCTGTAGAAACTTGGAGTGATTTAAAGGCTCTCGTGAAGAGGAGATTTGTACCTAGTCATTACTATATGGACCTCTATCAAAAATTGCAGAGCCTTACTCAAAGTTCAAATAGTGTAGAAGATTACCATAAGGAGGTGGAGATGGTTATGATTAGGGCTAATGTTGAGGAGGATATGGAGGCTACTTTAGCTAGATTTTTGAATGGGTTAAATAGGGATATGGTGCACTTTAACCAATATAGTTGAATTACAATATTATGTGGAGTTGGAGGATATGGTGCTCATGGCTATGAAGGTCGAGAGGCAATTGAAAAGAAAATGGGCAGCTAGGTTTTCTTCTGGGTCTAACCCTCCTTGGAAACCAAAGTGGGATAATAATTATGTGAGTAATAGGGTTGTTTCAAAGGGGGAGACTGAACCACCTAAGAGAAAAGGAGGATGTAACCTACAACAATAAACTCAAGTTAGATTTCCAACATTCTAAGAATATGGATATCAAATGTTTTAAATGTTTGGGTTTCGGGCACATTGCATCACAATGCCCAAACAAAAGAGTATTGATTTTATGTGATAATGGAGAAGTGGAGACTGAGGATGATAGTGATAGTGACGAGATGCCTTAGTTGGAGGATGGTGGTGTAGAGTACCATGTATACAGTGAAGTCCTATTTACGATTTCATGCCCAAATTAAAGTAGAAAATTTAGAGCATTAGTTTGATTTAGTTGTACAAGAAACGACAACGATGGAGGAAAAAAAATCAAATGCTTTTACTAGTACACAAACAATCCTACCTTGTACTAGGAAACACTAACCAATTCCCTCCTCCCACCCCCACCCCCACCCCCACCCCCACCCCCACCCCCAGTTTGGCTATTTCTTTATAGCAGGAATTGGATGACGTATTATCTAAAAGAATGTCTAGTAGGTTACCACCTATTAGAGACATTGCACATCAACTTGGCTTTGTACCTGGAACTGTTATTCCAAAACTATCAGTAGTAATCCAAATAAGACGAATGAGCTTCAAAGACAACAAATTAAAGCCAACAAAGGCCACCGATTCATCGTTGAGCCTGGTGATTGGGTTTGAATACTTGTGAAGATGAAAGGTATTCTTTCTTCCTTTGATGCAGGTGATGATTCGAGGTCGAATCCTTTTGAAGAATGAGTGGATGATGCTATCCATACGAGCCATGGACCTTTGTTACATTTGATTAAAGCTAAAGACCATATTGAAGGTATATCGGAGGCTAATAAAAGATTAGTTAACCAAAACAAGCATCAAACAAAGCTTGGAGGTCAAAAGCGGAAAGGTATAAACTCGCATGGGCGATCACCCAAGGCCACGTTTTGATTGCAAAATCCATTCGGCTAAGCCTGGGAGATTGCCCAGGCATAATTCCGGGAAAAATTGGATTTTTTGGATTTTTGTTTTCTTTTTTGTTTAGAACTCTATTTTGATTAGTTTATAGTTATATTTACGAATTAGACTAGGTTTTCAATAATTTTACTATTTAAGCACTTTTCATTTTAAACAATTACAACTTTGATAACTTTAATTTTGAAAGATTAATTAAAAGTGAGGATTCACTTTTCTTCCGTGTTCTTAATTGAACTAACCTAAAATTTATCAAAGACTTCGCAAACCTTTGTGTCGTTCATAACTTTGGTTATTTGATTCAAGTAATCATCGGGTCAAGTTCTTGCGACCAGATTTTAACTTTCTTGGGGTTCATATCAATCTTGGCTGTGGGTTCCGAGATTCAATTCTTCGTGGGTTCGCATCATCTTTCTTCTTGTATCATCAATAAACGTCACATAATATTTGGAACCTCTAAGAAAAGTAACAGTAGAAGGTCCCCATACATCTATATGAACCATTTCTAATTTGGTTGCCTTTGGCTCCCTTCTAGATTTTGAGAAACTAGCCCTTTTTGGCTTTCTACAAATATAGTCTTCACACAGACTGTGTTCAACAGATTTTAACGCCGGCAGCTTTCCTTTAGACTAAAGTACTTTCATTTCCTTCTTGCTCATGTGTCTGAGCCTATAGTGCCATAGATCAGAATTAGCAACGAATTCTTGTTGTATCTCCAGGATTGGTAGTCATGTAAAGAGTTTCTCTTTTAGTTCCTCGTACAACAACCAAGGCTCCTTTCGTTACTTTCTAGCGGCCACCATCAAAACTCACATCGTGCTCTTCATCATCAAGCTGCCCAACTAAGATCATATTTCACATCAATTTTGGAATTTTCCTTACCTTGTTAATTTTCCACAAAAACTCGTTTGGCATCATCAATCTAACATCATCAATGCCAATGATGTCTAAAGATTTTTCATCAGCGAGATATATCTTTCCGTGATTTTCAACAACATAGCTCTCCATGTTCTCATTGCGTACAGTTGTATGAAGGGAAGACCCATAATCCATCATCCAAGAATCAATAGAATTATCAACAGACAAGAGTAAAGCTTCTTCTACCTCTTCAGTCGCAGCATTATTGTTATTTTCCTCATTCTTCTTAGGAGATCTACAATTTCTCTTCAGGTGACCAAACTTACCACAATTCCAGCATTCAGCACCCCATCTATTTCTGGACTTGCTTATGCCATTCCTCGACTTTCTTCTACCGTTTCCCTTGTTAGAATTCTTCTCATAACCCTTGTCCCTATTTTCAACATTTATGGCAAAATTGGATGCCGAGACTTCTCCATCATCTTTTCTACGCACTTTCAAAGAAGAATTGTATCTTGAAAAAAATAATAATTTACGCCATCCTAATTAACTTTTTGGACAAAAATCATCATCAAAGACAAATATAAGGCATGCAAATTAATAGATTGATGATAAAAATTTGCTAAAAAAAGTTAGAGTCATAAATACAAAAGTAACCAATAGTTGGAGACTTTCATTGCAATTAGAATGTAGTGTACTTAACAAATAATATTGTGGTAATATAATTACCCTTTGCTAAATCTTAAAAATAGCCTTTGACCAAATTATACCTAAAATACCTTTAAGATATAAAAACTTCAATATTTGTTATTTTGCTCCCCTAAAATTACGATTTTAGGTTTCGCACCCGAATTGGTATCAGAGCCTCGTTAAAATTATAATTATGTCAGATAATTATAACAAAATATCAAAAATTAATATAATTGAACAAATTAATTGGATAAAACTTTTTGATACATAATTTTGGATTAATTAAAGAAAATACTATTAGAAAAGAAGATCAAGAAATTCTAAAAGAAATTCTCTTAAATTGAAATATTAAACACAAATAAACAAAAATTACAAAATCTTAGAAATAAACTTTCTCGAGGAATATAAAGTATTAAATGACCAAATAAAAATACTAAAAACTCAGCAAGAATTAGAAGAGTTAAAAAGAAGAATAGAGATATTAAGAAAACTTTTAACTCTAGAAGAAATAATAATAAATATAGAAAATGAATTAAAAGATCATAAAGAAATAATTATCGAAATTGGGAAAATATTAGGATTTCAATTTGAAGAAAAAGACAAGCTATTATTAAAAAAATATTGTATGATGAATGAAGTAAAACAAAATTTTCTAATGTAACAAGAAACCATAATAGAAGAATTTCTTGAACAAAATAATAAATACTACAAACTACTTGAACCTTATAACTTAAATCCAAATATGAATACACAATTAAAAGATATTTCTAAAATCTTTTAAAAATTAATGAAAACATTAAAATATCAACAAATTATAACAAGAAAACATATAAAATTCTATACTAAAGAAGAACCACAAACTCTAGAATCAGTATAAAATTTAATGAATGAAACCAAACAAGATCTTGAAGAAAATTCTTTGAATCTTCGTGAGAAGATGCATAAAGATATAGAAAAATGTTAGAAGATCTAGAAAACAAATGGCTAATATAAGTTTAAGAAATACTAAGATGAATACTAGTACCACGAGAGTTAGTAGTTCTACTATCCCTCTTACGGTAGAAGCCAATCTCTTTACACCTACTACACTACCAAAAATCGAGGGAATATACCCTACAAGATGATCGTGTCTCGTACTATCCATTGCACCAAGATATGAAGGACCGTGCCAAACTAGTGGTGTAAATAAAGAAAATGATGATGAAGAATATAATAGTTATAGATATCCAACTTATAAAGGAGAATTATATACCGTATAAATTCAAATCCGTAAGTAGAAAACTCAAATAGAAGAATAAATCCTAGCAAATTAAAAGGCAATTTCAAAATAACTACAAAAAAAAAAGTCATATGGAAAATCTAATGAACCAATACCAACAACGAATATGGTTAGATCTAGATTCAAAAGATAAAGATAAAAAGATATCTTCTTAGGTTAAAGCCTCTAGCCTTGTTATACAAATTAGCAAAGGATGGGATACATATACAACTTTCAAATTTCTTGAACATACCTTTAGAGAAAATGTTGAAGAGTTATGGAAGAAAACCTCAGACCAAATAAAAAGTAATATAAAATATGGAGAAGAATTGATAAGTGATACAATAGAACATTTAAATAACCAAACAATTGTGGATATATTAAAAAGATTAGAAAAATACTTGAGAGCACGATTTCTAGGAGAAATTGCTGAAGAAACTGGTATAGAAAAAGAAATAAGAGAGAAATTAGAAGCACAAATAGAAATGAAAAATCTAAAAATTTGTGATATGTGTGAACTAAAAGGATACTTAAGAGATTTTGAAAAATCTACATAAAAGCCTTAAATAAGGATATGAGTTATAGTGAAAAATTAAATTATCTCAAAATAATGTTCCTAAAACTTCCTTACCCTTGGAGCATAAAAATACATCAAGAATATGAAAAAATTAGGTCTGTCATGACTCATCCAGAAATAAATGATAGTTTTAGTAATAAAGAACAATTTATTATCAATACAAATAATAAATGGTGTAGAGAAATAACTGACAACAAAGCAATAAAGAAGATGACAAAGAAAATGCGTGTAACGACCCAAAAATTTCATGTTTAAATTTTTATCATATATTAATATATTTCAAGTTCAAAAGATCAATTTCTTTAAAGAATTGGAAATTTTCTTTGGGGTATGATGTAAAGTAGAGAAAAGTGTGTAAATTAAGTTTTAAGGACCAAATAGGAGGAAATTAAAGTTGGAATATTATGACCAACTTAGTCATACTTTAATGTTTGAAGGCTGAACAAAAATTTGGAAATCTGGAAAATTTGTATAAATTACAGTTTTGCCATTGTGTTCGAACCTATTTCATAAGCATTTCGTGAATAGTACAATAAAGTTTGGGCGATGCATGTTATACCACCTCAAAGTTCATGTCGAGAAATTTGTTTTGGTATCAAATTTGTAGACTTTTCGAGTCGGGAGAAGCATAGAAAATCGAACCAAAGTTAAGTGAAATCTGGAATTTTGGCTAAGTATACAATTTCGTGATCAAGTGGCCTATTTTGAGTGAATCGTACGAGTAGCTGGATGATCTGTTCTTTTTGCATGTATATGCGTTACGAAGCTTGTAACAAGATTCTCTCAATTTGGATCTCGTTAGGATCCTCAAATATTGACCCGAACATGGCTGCTCAAACACGAAAATCTGCCTATTTTTCTATTAAAATAATAATTTTGGGACACTTGTCAAGAAGTCATCATGACTTCTTAAGGGTTGTTCGGCTGAACTTAAAATCAAAAATTAAATTAATCCAATAGCACGATACTTTATTCGTATGAAATAACAAAATTTGGACAATCAAACATTAAATAAGTGAAAGCTCAGAAATAAGTAAAACCAAACATGGCCTTTAACTTTCCCTATAAATAGAACCCTTTAGTCTTTGAGAAATTCACAGCCAAGGGTAAAGAAATTCTAGTGAGTAAATAATTTTATGTGTTCATTTTTAGATATAATTTTGCAGTAATTTATATTCTTGAACTTGTTCTTTCTTTACTTTTAATGCTTATGCTAGAATTTTAGAATTGTTGCTCTATGTGATAAGTAAGAAGAAATTCTAAAGTAATTCATTCATGTTTACTCCTTAGTTATATTTAATTAATTGATGTTTATGTTGGATTTTAGAATTCTGCTATGCTATACCTATACTGGAATCAAGAAAATTTACTTAATTGTTTCTTTTACCGATGATATTCCAGCAATTTCTTCATATCTTTCCAGAAAATACAACAACCATGTTCTTGCAATTACTTACTAGTTTTCATCATTTACAGTATCTTGTTTCTTGCACTTGTTTTCTGATTTCCAGCAGTATTATTTCTTACTTTAAAACAATATTTTCACTCATTCAAAATGGGTAATCAAATTCAGAAATTTTTAAGGTTCTTAAAGGTTAGCTTCTTGCCTTACATGTATTTAATCTCTTGAATTTTTACCACCAGCAGTTGTACTTTTCTTTTGGCTAAATTTCTACAACTAAATAATAAAGATTAAGTGTTTACAAATTTCAAAGGTTTTATATCATTTAATTCAAGTTTTGGAGTTAGTTAAATAAAATATATATACTTTGAGCAACTCTAATCTATCTTATTTGAGATCAAAAAATTTATGTGAGTAAAGTATTTACTTACTCTATGTGTTTATTTTGTTCTTAAGTAAAAGTAAAATTCTGCAGTAACTCATAAGCTATTTATGTATGCTCTTTAGTTATGTTAGATTAATTAATGTTTATATTGGAATTCTAGATCGTTGCTCAACCTATGTTAGTATTAAGAAATTTTTCTTTAGAAATTTCTCTTACTTCATGATAATTCAGCATTATTTTCAAGTTTTCTTCCATAAATTTCAGCAATGATATTTTGCATTTTTCTTTGTGTTTAGTATCATTAAAGTTGCTGTTTTTCTCTTACTCATTTCACAATTTTAGTTTTTTAGCAGTATAGTTTATTACTCTAACTCAATGTTTTCATTTATGCATAATGAGTAAATCAATTCCATGAAGTTTTAAAGTTCTAAAAGGATAGATTAGTGCTTTATATCATGAACTTTTATTACAAGTGGTCAGAATTTCATTTGGACTAGATTTTGATGTCTTCAAAGTTTCATGTAACTTTAATTTAATTTTGAAGTAGTTAAGTGAATATTTTACATTGAGCTACTTTAATTTATCTTGTTTGAGACCATAGAAATTTATATGAATAAAAATGATAAACTGCAAAGAACACAACACAGTGCGTAATGTTCCATGGATTTGTGCTTCTAGTATCCTGTATTTATGTA
>CM042664.1:18790045-18807832 GCA_023638005.1 Forsythia suspensa | reverse complement strand
CGTGATTTTCAACAACATAGCTCTCCATGTTCTCATTGCGCATGAGTTGTATGAAGGAAGACCCATAATCCATCATCCAAGAATCAATAGAATTATCAACAGACAAGAGTAAAGCTTCTTCTACCTCTTGATTGCAGATTATTGTTATTTTCCTCATTCTTCTTAGGAGATCTACAATTTCTCTCAGTGACCAAACTTACACAATTCCAAAGATTCAAAGACCCCATCTATTTCTACGGACTTGCTTATGCCATTCCTCGACTTTCTTCTACCGCTTCCCTTGTTAGAATTCTTCTCATAACCCTTGTCCCTATTTTCAACATTTATGGCAAAATTGGATGCCGAGACTTCTCCATCATCTTTTCTCTGCACTTCTTCAAAGAAGAATTGTATCTTGAAAAAATAATAATTTACGCCATCCTAATTAACTTTTTGGACAAAAATCATCATCAAAGACAAATATAAGGCATGCAAATTAATAGATTGATGATAAAAATTTGCTAAAAAAAAGTTAGAGTCATAAATACAAAAGTAACCAATAGTTTGAGACTTTCATTGCAATTAGAATGTAGTGTACTTAACAAATAATATTGTGGTAATATAATTACCCTTTGCTAAATCTTAAAATAGCCTTTGACCAAATTATACCTAAAATACCTTTAAGATATAAAAACTTCAATATTTGTTATTTTGCTCCCCTAAAATTACGATTTTAGGTTTCGCACCAATTGGTATCGAGCCCTCGTTAAAATTATAATTATGTCGATAATTATAACAAAATATCAAAATTAATATAATTGAACAAATTAATTGGATAAAAACTTTTGATACATAATTTTGGATTAATTAAAGAAAATACTATTAGAAAAGAAGATCAAGAAATTCTAAAAGAAATTACGCAAATTGAAATATTAAACACAAATAAACAAAATTACAAAATCTTAGAAATAAACTTTCCGAGGAATATAAAGTATTAAATGACCAAATAAAAATACTAAAACTCAAGCCAAGAATTAGAAGAGTTAAAAAGAAGAATAGAGATATTAAGAAAACTTTTAACTCTAGAAGAAATAATAATAAATATAGAAAATGAATTAAAAGATCATAAAGAAATAATTATGAAATTGGGAAAATATTAGGATTTCAATTTGAAGAAAAAGACAAGCTATTATTAAAAAATATTGTATGATGAATGAAGTAAAACAAAATTTTCTAATGTAACAAGAAACCATAATAGAAGAATTTCTTGAACAAAATAATAAATACTACAAACTACTTGAACCTTATAACTTAAATCCAAATATGAATACACAATTAAAAGATATTTCAGAAAATCTTTTAAAAATTAATGAAAACATTAAAATATCAACAGCTATAACAAGAAAACATATAAAATTCTATACTAAAGAAGAACCACAAACTCTAGAATCCGTATAAAATTTAATGAATGAAACCAAACAAGATCTTGAAGAAAAATTCTTTGAATCTTCAGGAGAAGATGCATAAAGATATAGAAAAATGTTAGAAGATCTAGAAAACAAATGGCTAATATAAGTTTAAGAAATACTAAGATGAATACTAGTACCACGAGAGTTAGTAGTTCTACTATCCCTCTTACGGTAAGCCAATCTCTCTTTACACCTACTACACTACCAAAAACTGAGGGAATATACCCTACAGTATGATCAGGTCTCGTACTATCCATTGCACCAAGATATGAAGGACCAGGCCAAACTAGTGGTGTAAATAAAGAAAATGATGATGAAGAATATAATAGTTATAGATATCCAACTTATAAAGGAGAATTATATACCTGGTATAAATTCAGTCCAGAAGTAGAAAACTCAAATAGAAGAATAAATCCTAGCAAATTAAAAGGCAATTTCAAAATAACTACAAAAAAAAAGTCATATGGAAAATCTAACAGAACCAATACCAACAACAGGAATATGGTTAGATCTAGATTCAAAAGATAAAGATAAAAAGATATCTTCTTAGGTTAAAGCCTCTAGCCTTGTTATACAAATTAGCAAAGGATGGGATACATATACAACTTTCAAATTTCTTGAACATACCTTTAGAGAAAATGTTGAAGAGTTATGGAAGAAAACCTCGAGACTCAAATAAAAGTAATATAAAATATGGAGAAGAATTGATAAGTGATACAATAGAACATTTAAATAACCAAACAATTGTGGATATATTAAAAGATTAGAAAAATACTTGAGAGCACGATTTCTAGGAGAAATTGTCAAGAAAGCGGTATAGAAAAAGAAATAAGAGAGAAATTAGAAGCACAAATAGAAATGAAAAAATCTAAAAATTTGTGATATGTGTGAACTAAAAGGATACTTAAGAGATTTTGAAAAAATCTACATAAAAGCCTTAAATAAGGATATGAGTTATAGTGAAAAATTAAATTATCTCAAAATAATGTTCCTAAAACTTCCTTACCCTTGGAGCATAAAAATACATCAAGAATATGAAAAAATTAGGTCTGTCATGACTCATCCAGAAATAAATGATAGTTTTAGTAATAAAGAACAATTTATTATCAATACAAATAATAAATGGTGTAGAGAAATAATCGACAACAAAGCAATAAAGAAGATGACAAAGAAAATGCGTGGTAACGACCCCAAAATTTCATGTTTAAATTTTTATCATATATTAATATATTTCAAGTTCAAAAGATCAATTTTTTAAAGAATTGGAAATTTTTTTTGGTGTATGATGTAAAGTAGAGAAAAGTGTGTAAATTAAGTTTTAAGGACCAAATTGGAGGAAATTAAAGTTGGAATATGAGGACCAACTTAGTCATACTTTAATGTTTGAAGGCTGAACAAAAATCTGGAAATCTGGAAAATTTGTATAAATTACAGTTTTATCATTGTGTTCGAACCTATTTCATAAGCATTTCGTGAATAGTACAATAAAGTTTGGGCGATGCATGTTATACCACCTCGAAGTTCATGTCGAGACCTTCGTTTTGGTATCAAATTTGTAGACTTTTCGAGTCGGGCGAAGCATAGAAAATTGAACCAAAGTTAAGTGAAATCTGGAATTTTGGCTAAGTATACAATTTCGTCATCAAGCAGCCTACTTTGAGTAATGGTGCAGTAGAGTAATGGATGATCCGTTCTTTTTGCATGTATATGCTACGAAGCTTGTAACAAGATTTTCTCGGTATAAAATTCCTCAGTTTGGATCTCGTTAGGATCCTCAAATATTGATTCGAACATGGTCAAGTTTCAAACACAAAAATCTGCCTATTTTTCTATTAAAATAATAATTTTGGGACACTTGTCAAAAAGTCATCATGACTTCTTAAGGGTTGTTTGGCTGAACTTAAAATCAAAAATTAAATTAATCAAATAGCACGATACTTTATTCGTATGAAATAACGAAATTTGGACAATCAAACATTAAATAAGTGAAAACTAAGAAATAAGTAAACCCAAACATGGCCTTTAACTTTCCTTATAAATTGAACCCTTTAGTCTTTGAGAAATTCACAGCCAAGGGTAAAGAAATTCTAGTGAGTAAAACATTTTATGTGTTCATTTTTAGATATAATTTTGCAGTAATTTATATTCTTGAACTTGTTCTTTCTTTACTTTTAATGCTTATGCTAGAATTTTAGAATTGTTGCTCTATGTGTTCATAAGTAAGAAGAAATTCTAAAGTAATTCATTCATATTTACTCCTTAGTTATATTTAATTAATTGATATTTATGTTGGATTTTAGAATTCTGCTAAACCTATGCTGGAATCAATAAAATTTACTTAATTGTTTCTTTTATCGATGATATTCCAGAATTTCTTCATCTCTTTCCGTAAAATACAACAACCATGTTCTTGCAATTGCTTACTAGTTTCCATCATTTACAGTATTTTGTTTCTTGCACTTGTTTTTTCGATTTCAGCAAGATTATTTCTTACTTTAAAACAATATTTTCACTCATTCAAAACGGGTAATCAAATTCGAAATTTAAATAACTTCTTGCCTTACATGTATTTAATCTCTTGAGTTTTTACCACCCAAATAGCTTGTACTTTTCTTTTGGCTGAATTTCTACAACTAAAATCATAAAGATTAAGTGTTTACAAAGTTCAAAGGTTTTATATCATTTAATTCAACTTTTGGAGTTAGTTAAATAGAATATTTTTACTTTGAGCAACTATACTCTATCTTATTTGAGATTAAGAAATTTATGTAAGTAAAGTATTTACTTGCTCTATGTGTTTATTTTGTTCTTAAGTAAGAGTAAAATTCTGCAGTAACTCATAATCTATTCATGTATGCTCTTTAGTTATGTTAGATTAATTAATGTTTATATTGGAATTCTAGATCGTTGCTCAACCTATGTTAGAATTAAGAGATTTTTCTTTAGAAATCTCTCTTACTTCATGATAATTCAGCATTATTTCCAAGTTTTCTTCCATAAATTTCAACAATGATATTTTGCATTTTTCTTTGTGTTTAGTATCATTTAAAGTTGCTGTTTTTCTCTGTATTCATTTCACAATTTTAGTTTTTGAGCAGTATAGTTTATTACTCTAACTCAATGTTTTCATTTATGCATAATGAGTAAATCAATTCCATGAAGTTTTAAAGTTCTAAAAGGATAGATTAGTGCTTTATATCATGAACTTTTATTACAAGTGGCTGTAAATTTCATTTGGACTAGATTTTGATGTCTTCAAAGTTTCATGTAACTTTAATTTAATTTTTGAAGTAGTTAAGCTGAATATTTTACATTGAGTTACTTTAATTTATCTTGTTTGAGACCATAGAAATTTATATGAATAAAAATGATAAACTGCAGTAACACAACCTGGTGCAGAATGTTCCATGGATTGTGCTTCTAGTATCGTGTATTTATGCATATGGTATTCTGGATTTATGATTCTAATAGCTTTCTCACATGAACAACATGTGGATGTTATACACATGTTATATTTCTTGTTTTAATCCAAGCCAAATTCTTATGTCTATGTTAAAAGTTGAAATGAAAGCATTTGAGATGATATTTGCAATCATGATCTTTAAAGAAACTTCAATCCATATGCTAGATCATGATTAATCACTAAGTCCCTAGAATTTATACACCAATAAGGGATCGAATGCCTTATGGACCATAAGGTCCAATATGTTAAGGTCACAGCCACAGGGCCATATGAATGTTAAAGCCATAGGGCCGTTTATGAACTCCAAGCCATAGGGTTGTTTGAGGAGTTAAGGCCATAGGGCCTTTGGGATCCCAAATGAGCAAAAAGTTGCTCTAGGAAAGTATTGTGATCTTAGTGTGATAAGTGCATTTTATGCACTTATTTTGGCCTTTGAATTAATCATTTATGTCTGATATAATTTCTTTTCTACTCACTCTATTGTATTATTCTTCTTATTTCGTTTTGGACTGTTTATAAGCAAATGGGGAAGAATGGACGGAAAGAGCAACAATTTGGTGAAATCAAGTGAGTAAGTTAAGTTTTGAAATGAATATCAAGAGACAAACATTGGAGGATGAGGAAGATGATAAACTCATTAAGTTTAAGGTGTTTTGGAGTGACAATGAAGAGTTCAATCAATGGTTGAGACACCGAAAAGCTAAAGAACTGAAGAAACTACCTCATCAAGCATGTGGAGAAATTAGAGTAAAACTTTTGATATTAAAATATACACAAGGAAAATTATATACCATTGGAAAGATAATTGAATTATGAGTCCAACACATTTTACGGATCTCAATTTGGAGTTTCCTACAAGAAGTTATGGCCATTTGAAAAAACAGCCGTCGCAGAGGAAACAGCGTAAGCTGGGCGATCGCCCAGGATTAAATTTGGGCGATCGCCCAACCCTATTTTTCAACAAGCAGAAAGCTTTTCCTTGGCCTGGGCGATCGCCCGAGTTTGCACTGGGCGATCTCCCGGTGTATTTTCGGCAAAAACATAATTTTCTTTCCTTTTTGAGTCCTAATACAATTAGGAAACCTTTGGGATACGATTTTAATGAATTTTTGGGATCTTTTAGGGAAAAATTAGGTAAGTATATATATGAGTTATTAACTCATATCAAGGGTTGGATTTTTGGAGAGCAAATCAAGAGAAGACGGAAGAGAACAAGAGAACAAGACCTCCTCGACTATCAAGACTTCTTCGAAGATTTTTTCTCCTTCAATCCATGCCGGGTTTTACCAATTATTGTTTTTCTAGTTTAATTATGTTCTTCTAATTTTCTTTAGCCAAGATAGACGATGAAACCTTGTTTTGATTAAGTGATTATTTAATTATTCGGTTAATTCCTTCTTAAGAGCTTTAACGTTCATGGCTTGTTCTTAATTAGATTAATTAAATATAATTTCTTTCATCTTAAATAGCATGTATTTTTGATAGTTAGATATTGGTTTAATTAATCCATGCTTGGTGATTAAATATGTTCTATTAATTGCTTTTGATTTTTCGTTATCTTTATTCGAATTGGGATACATTGAATGCTTAGAGATTCTTTGATTCTTTGTTTTCTTTCAATTGATCTTGATATGAAAAAACGCTTAAGTAATTTATGTTTGAAGCATAAAGGGAGCCTATTTTTGATTTTCTTCTTCCGGACTTAATTGATAAACCTTTAGGGACGACAATAGATTGATTTCGTGTTGTCGTATGTTTTTTTGGGAATTAATTGATAATTGGATAATTGCTAAGTTAGACAATGGTGGATTCCGAAACCTTGGTATTTTACACAACTTGCATTATCAATTCATCTTTTCATCATATTTCTTTAGTCTTTTTGTTAAACTATTTCAACAAAAATCTCTTTGATTCAACTAGCATAGAATAATAGTTAATTTGGATTAAATTATACCTTCCTCATAGCAGTCTCTGTGGGATCGACCTCGTTATTACATATCTATATTCCAATAGATTCGTACACTTGCGAGTTAATTAAAATTTGACATCAAGTTTTTGGCGCCGTTGCCGGGGACTGCGTCTGAAGGTTAATTTAATTTTAGTTAATTTTATTCTTGACTAGTTATAATTTTGGATTTTAATTGTTTCTTGTTATTTTATTAAGAACAAAACAAAAAAAAGGGATTTTCATTGTGCATGCTTGGTCGTAGATCTTTGGATATTAAGCTAGAACCTCTAGATAGTGAGATAGAAAGAACTTTTTACCAGAGATCTCGACCTACCAACTTAGATAAGATTGGAGGAACCGAAGCAGTAGTAGTTATGGGGGATGAAATTGAGGAGAGACCTTTTAGGGACTATTTTAGTCCATTAGCTAACTTGAGCACCCATGCATACAATACCCTCGTGTCATGACTAGGAATTTTGAGCTTAAACCTAGTGTGCTTAACTGTCTTCTATCTTTCTATGGTTTAGATAGTGAAGAACCTTATAATCATTTGATTGATTTTTATGCTGTATGTGAGACATTTAAATATGAGAATATTTCTCCTGATAATGTTAAACTGGCGTCTATTTTTTTTTCTCTCGAAAGATAGATCTAGATCGTGGTTTAATACATTGCACCTGCAAATAGTATTACATCTTGGGAGCAGATGGTTGCTAAATTTTGAATAAATACTTTCCCATTCACAAAACTAATGCTATTCGCAGGAAAATTTCGGAGTTTGTGCAAAGAGACGATGAACCATTCTATGAAACTTGGGAAAGATTCAACGGGCTTCTTATGAAGTGTCCACATCATGGGTATGAAAATGGCATTTATGCCAATACTTTTGGAGGGCTTGCTATCGATATTCAAGAATGGTTGATGGCAACAAGCTGTGGAGAGCTTATGTCTAAGAATGCTACGAGAGATTTGGACCTTCTTTCAAAAGCGGTGACAATTCACAACAATGAGCCAATCCTCTAGAATCGAACCAAAGAAAAGAGGTATCTATGAGATTCGCAAAGTGAACCTAGCTCGAGAAATCAAGGAAGTCAAATGCATGATAGAGGACATCTCTCGCAAATTGACCTCATTGATGACCAATAGTCCCTGAGAACTGTAAAGTCTTTGAGCAAGGCTAATGCCCTCAACATGATGAGGAAACAATTTTACAATCCTTATTCAAACATCTACAATCCAGGATGGAGGGACCACCCCAATTTTTCTTGGTCAGCGGGGTAGTCAACAGGACAACACAGCAGTCAAGCCCTCGGCCTCTACCGGATAGTTCAACCAAAACTTTTCACGCCCTAAACCATGGGAGGAGGCAATTCAAAACCCCGACAAAAGCTACACAAGTCGCTTTGGAGCATCGTAATCACACCATCATCGAGTTCAAGAAGGAGGTGCGCACTAGCCGTAACTCACAGCACAATCTATCTCCAATATGGAGAACATGATGGGGCAATTGGCTTCATCAAGACAACGGTGGCAACAACCATTGAGAAAGGTAAATTCCCTAGTTAGCCATTTCCTAATCCTAAAGGGTGCACAATATTGGGACAGATTCAAGCAACCAACATGAAGAGGCTAAAGCCATCATGACTTTTGAGACGTGGGCAAACTTTTTGACAACAAAGTGGATCTTTCAAAGCAAAACACATCTCAACCGGTTTCCTGTGTAATACCTCAATCGATGATTCGGTCCAAGAAGCTCCCAAAGAAGACAATGAGCCATCTTACATCCTAAAAGCCCCATTTCTCGTGAGGTCGACAAAGGTAAAGCAAGGTAATTCTATCAATGACATGATGGACATCTTTAAGCGAGATAAGCATAAATATCCTTTACTTGATGCTATTAAGCAAAGTTCCGCCTATGCTAAATTTTTGAAGGACCTATGTACTAAAAAGAGACAATTACATGTACGTAAAAGGCATTTTAATCGAACAGTTAGCTCGATAATTCAAAGCAATACCCCTCCTAAATTTAAAGATCCAAAGTTGTCCTACTATCTCATGCATCATAGGAAACCATAAAATTGAGAAGGCATTGTTAGATTTAGGAGCTAGTGTCAATCTTCTTCCTTACTCGTGTACATGCAACTTAGACTAGGCGAGTTAAAACCAACGTCTGTTATTTTACAACTTGTCGATAGATCCGTGAAAGTACCGTGGAATTGTTGAGGATGTTTTGATACAAGGTTGATAAGTTTTATTTTCCTGTTGATTTTATTGTACTTGATACTCAAACCGCATACGAGACTCCACCAAGCATATTCTTGTGATTTTTGATCGTCCTTTTCTAGCAACATCTAATGCTGTAATTAATTGCAGGAAAGGAGTCATGCAGCTGTCCTTTAGCAACATGACAATTGAATTGAATGTCTTCAATGTCAACAAGCAACCACATGACAACGAGGATGTTGCTGATGTTGATATGATAGAAGCATTGGTTGATGACTCTTGTATTTCAACTAATTTTGATGATGCTTTAATGATGTGTCTAACCCATTTTGGTACAGATTTTGATGTTGATAGTACTATAGATGAGGTAAATACTTTGCTTGAGTCAACGCCTGTCATGGATACAAGTAAGTGGAGACAGAAAATTGAGCCACTTCCACTAAGTGAGAAGAAGAACATCCCATCAGTTCAACAACCGCCGAAATTAGAGCTCAAAGCATTGCCTGACACTTTGCAGTATGCATTCTTAGGGAAGGCTGACACTTTACCTGTAATAATCTCTTCTGCCCTTGATGATGCACAAAAAGGTAAGTTGTTAGGTGTTTTAACTGAACATAAAGAGGCGCTAGGTTGGACCATTGCTGATATAATAGGTATAAATCCTCAGAGATTGTATGCACTATATTCATCTTGAGGAAAATTCTAGGTCCACTAGAGAGATGCAACGAGGTTAAATCCTAACATGAAAGATGTGGTGAGAATCAAGTACTTAAGTTGTTAGATGTTGGAATTATCTATCATATTTCCGATAGCAAATGGGTAAGTCTTGTGCATGTTGTCCCAAAAAAAATCGGTATCCTTTGTGGTTACTAATGCAAACAATGAATTGGTTCCAACTAGAGTAACTACAGGATGGCGTGTGTGCATTGACTATAGGAAATTGAACTTAGTCACTAGAAAAGATCACTTCCCTCTTCCATTCATTGATCAAATGCTTGATAGACTAGCAGGACATGATTATTATTGCTTCCTAGATGGTTATTCTGGTTATAATCAAATTCCCATAACTCCAGAAGATCAAGAGAAAACCACTTTCACTTGTCCTTTTGGAACCTTTGCATATAGAAGAATGCCGTTTGGTTTGTGTAATGCACCTGCTACCTTTCAAAGATGCATGCTTAGTATATTTTCTGACATGGTTGAGAGGTTTCTTGAGGTGTTTATGGATGATTTTTCTGTGTATGGTGACTCGTTTGATGATTGTTTGCGCCATCTAACTTTAGTTTTGCAGAGATGTGAGGAAAAGAATTTAGTACTAAATTGGGAAAAATGTCACTTCATGGTGAAACAAGGTATTGTTCTTGGCCACATTATTTCTAACAATGGTATTGAAGTTGACAAGGCCAAGGTAGATCTTATCTCCAATCTTCCACCTCCAAAATCAGTGAAAGAAGTAAGATCATTCCTTGGGCATGCTGGTTTTTATAGACGTTTCATTCAAGATTTTAGTAAAATCTCTAGACCCTTATGCAATTTACTTGTTAAGGATGTACCTTTTGTCTTTAATGATTCGTGCTTAGAAGCTTTTGAACACCTTAAGAAAGTGTTGACCACTGCACCTGTTATTCGACCACCTGATTGGACTTTGCCTTTTGAACTTATGTGTGATGCATCTGATTATGCTATAGGCGCAGTTTTAGGACAGAGATTAGATCGGTTGCCTTCTGTTATTTACTATGCTAGTAGAACTCTTAATGATGCACAATTAAATTATTCTACTACAGAGAAAGAAATGCTAGCAGTTGTATTTGCTTTAGATAAATTTCGATCTTATCTTGTAGGGTGTAAAGTAATTATCTTTTCTGACCATGCTGCCCTCAAATATCTTCTCACTAAGAAAGATGCTAAACCAAGATTGATTAGGTGGGTCTTGCTTTTGCAAGAATTTGATATTGAATTTAGGGACAAAAAGGGTTCTGAAAATGTTGTGGCTGACCATTTATCTCGAATTGTGCTTGACTGACGTCAGGGGATAAACTACCATTAAATGAGTTGTTTCCGGATGAACAACTCATGAATATTGATGTTGTGCCTTGGTTTGTTCGATATTGTTAATTATCTTGTTACGGGCAAAAAATTCGAACATTGGACTAAACAGATAGAACTAAGTTCCTAGTGAAGTGAGGAATTTCTTTTGGGACGATCCTTATTTGTTTAAATATTGTGCTGATCAAATTATAAGGAGATGTGTCCCAGAAAGTGAATTCAACAGTGTTCTCTCCTTTTGTCATGACCAAGCTTGTGGGGGCCACTTCAGTGCTAAAAAGACTACTGCTAAAATTTTACAATGTGGTTTTTATTGGCCTACTCTCTTTCGTGACACTCATATTTTTGTTCTTCATGTGATAGGTGTCAACGCATGGGAAGCATTTCAAAAAGAAACATGATGCCGCTTAATCCTATTCTCGTAGTTGAAATTTTTGATGTCTAGGGGATTGATTTCATGGGACCTTTTCCTCCATCTTTTGGGTATCTTTACATATTAGTGGGTGTCGATTATGTTTCCAAGTGGGTTGAGGCAATTCCTTGTAAGACTAATGATCACAAAAGCGTCGTGGCATTTTTGAAAAGCAATATTTTCTCTCGCTTTGCCACTCCACGAGCCATTATCAGTGATGGGGGATCTCACTTTTTCAATAAACATTTTCAAACTCTTCTAGCAAAATACTCCATCACACATAAGGTTGCCACCCCATATCATCCACAAACTAGTGGTCAGGTTGAGGTCTCAAATCGAGAAATAAAGCATATTTTGGAGAAAACAGTTCGACCTGATAGAAAAGATTGGTCTCTACGACTCCCTGATGCATTATAGGCATATAGGACAGCTTTTAAAACACCCATTGGCATGTCCCCTTATAGATTGGTGTATGGGAAAGCCTGTCACCTTCCGGTTGAGTTAGAACATCGTGCTTATTGGGCCATTAAGAAATTCAATTTTGATATGCAGGAAGCAGGGTCAAAAAGGAAATTGCAGGTAGCCGAACTTGAGGAAATTCGAAACGATGCTTATGAGAATGCTAAGATTTACAAGCACAGAATGAAGGTCTTTCATGACAAGCACATAGTTAGAAAATCATTCAGTCCAGGTCAGAAAGTACTTTTATATAATTCTCGCCTGCATTTATTTCCAGGTAAACTACGTTCCAGATCGTCAGGTCCTTTTATTGTTCACATTGTTTATCCCCATGGAGCTGTTGAGGTTGAAAGTCTAAAAAATGGTGATATTCTTAAAGTTAATGGCCAACGATTAAAACCATACTTGGAGTTTCACTCTCGCGAGGGAGAGGAAGAAATTGATTTGGGTGATCCTACCCTTCCCTCTTAAAATCGCGCTTTTGGAAAAAAAAAAAAAAAAAAAAATTATTTTTTTTTTGTTTGTTGTTTTCTATTTTTCTTTTAGGACTGCTTTTGTACAACTGATCCTGAGGTGTCCACGGTGTTCAACATCTTTCAGCCTGCCAGATGCTTTTTCTCCACATCTATCCCTGGGGAGTAACTGATTTTTTCCCTCATACTCTTTGCTTTATGTTATTCTTACATTGAGGACAATGTAAGGTTTTTGTTTGGGGGTGGGTTATAAAGTATCATGTTACTTAAGAACTTCTGACTTGCTTATCATTCTAGTCCAGTATAATCGAAATAATTTAAAAACAAAAAAAAAAATTTCTGGTTGCTGTTGAAGATCCTACCGCCAATGATGATATATGTTCAAAATTGAGCACATTTTTAGTCGACTATTAGACAACACTTGAAATCATTCTTTTATCAGATTACTTATCTATGTTAGACCTAATTAAGGAAGCACATAGCCACTATTGACTTATCGTTTATTGGAGACATGACTTGAGTATTTGTGTTGATATTATTGACTGAGTATCATGATAAAAAAATTCCGTTCCTACATTCTTAGAGCTAGTGGCTAAACTGTTTGGAGAACAGTTTGGGGGTGTTAAAGTTACTACTTTTGTTCTAAGACTTTTGATGGTTTTGGGTTTTCGGGTCTCATCTTTGGTTGAATGGGTTATAGTCAAGGAATCTAAACCTGAGCACTACCGCTGGTGATAAAATTAAATGAAAGATCCGACTCGATCAATTAAGCTGTTAGAGTATCTTAAAACACGGTGCCCTATGGTCATCTCGACTTGGGAGTCATCGCCCAAAGCTCGCTACATGAGTCCCTGTATAAAAAAAAAAAAACAAGAAAAAGAAAAGAGAACGACATTTATAAATTTACATCTTCACTTCTCTATTAGCACTGTGAGACTCGAGCAATTAAGTCTGCTAGGGTATTTTTCAAACTCGGTGCCCTATGGTCATCTCGACTTGGGAGTCATCGACCCAAAGCTCGCTACAATGGTCACATGTAAAGCTAGTGAAAGAGAAGTATTGCATGTGATGTAAGATCATTAACAAGAGTTGAATAAATAAAAAGTAGAAGTGCTCGAGAAAGGATTGCTAGATTAGAACCTTAGAGACCGAAGATGAGAATTTAGAAATCTCTCACCATCCTAATTCTCGGAAATACAAGTGCTAAGTTTTACCACTTTTGTTGAAAAGAAAGAGCATTGTGATGATCAATAGAAACCAACTTCGCTAGAACACCCGGGATTTGAGAGAAGAGCTTTAGAAGTGTGATAACTTACGAGACATGTAAGGAATAAATGACTACAAAGGGTTCGAGATTGCTAAAATATCAACAACACAATATTGGTCATGGTCTAATACATGTATAAGTTAAATTTTTGGCCATTCACACACTCACACAAGGTCGAGCATCGGATAAGTGAAAATTTTTGTGCTGTTGTTTGATATCCTTCTAATAGTGTTGTTTTATTTTTGAACCTGAGGCATATGGTAAGGAGTTTAACATTGACTAATTTTCTATTGATTCTTTTAGCGTAGTTTTAATTTATATTTTAGTTTTGTTTTTGTTCGAGGACGAACAAAGGGTTAGTTTGGGGGTGTTTGATACGTGCGTTTTATGTACTTATTTTGACCTTTGAATTAATCATTTATGTCTCATATAATTGCTTTTCTACTCACTCTATTGTATTATTCTTCTTATTTCAGTTTTGGACCTGTTTATAAGCAAATGGGGAAGAATGGACGGAAAGAGCAACAATTTGGTGAAATCGGCGAGTAAGTTGAGTTTTTGAAATGAATATCAAGAGACAAACATTGGAGGATGAGGAAGATGATAAACTCATTAAGTTTAAGGTGTTTTGGAGTGACAATGAAGAGTTCAATCAATGGTTGAGACACCGTAAAGCTAAAGAATCGAATTGAGAAACTACCTATCAAGCATGTGGAGAAATTAGAGTACAACTTTTGATATTAAAATATACACAAAGCAAATGATATACCATCGGAAAGATAATTGAATTACGAGTCCAACACATTTTACGGATCTCAATTTGGAGTTTCCTACAAGAAGTTATGGCCATTTCAAAAAACAGCCGCCGCAGAGGAAACAGCGTAAGTTGGGCGATCGCCCAGGATTAAATTTGGGCGATCGCCCAACCCTATTTTTCAACAGCAGAAAGGTTTTCCTTGGCCTGGGCGATCGCCCGAGTTTGCACTGGGCGATCTCCCGGTGTATTTTCGGCAAAAACATAATTTTCTTTCCTTTTTGAGTCCTAATACAATTAGGAAACCTTTGGGACACGATTTTAATGAATTTTTGGGATCTTTTAGGGGAAAATTAGGTATATATATATATGAGTTATTAACTCATATCAAGGGTTGGATTTTTGGGGAGCAAATCAAGAGAAGACGGAAGAGAACAAGAGAACAAGACCTCCTCGACTATCAAGACTTCTTCGAAGATTTCTTCTCCTTCAATCCATGCCGGGTTTTACCAATTATTGTTTTTCTAGTTTAATTATGTTCTTCTAATTTTCTTTAACCAAGGTAGACGATGAAACCTTGTTTTGATTAAGTGATTATTTAATTATTTGGTTAATTCCTTCTTAAGAGCTTTAACGTTCATGGCTTGTTCTTAATTAGATTAATTAAATATAATTTCTTTCATCTTAAATATCATGTATTTTGATAGTTAGATATTGGTTTAATTAATCCATGCTTGGTGATTAAATATGTTCTATTAATTGCTTTTGATTTTTCGTTATCTTTTATTCGAATTGGGATACATAGAATGCTTAGAGATTCTTTGATTCTTTGTTTTCTTTCAATTGATCTTGATATGAAAAACGCTTAAGTAATTTATGTTTGAAGCATAAGAGGAGCCTATTTTTGATTTTCTTCTTCGGACTTAATTGATAAACCTTTAGGGACGACAATAGATTGATTTCGTGTTGTCGTATGTTTTTGGGATTTAATTGATAATTGGATAATTGCTAAGTTAGACAATGGTGGATTCCGAAACCTTGGTATTTTACACAACTTGAATTATCAATTCATCTTTTCATCATATTTCTTTAGTCTTTTTGTTAAACTATTTCAACAAAAATCTCTTCGATTCAACTAGCATAGAATAATAGTTAATTCGGATTAAATTATACCTTCTTCATAGCAGTCTCTGTGGGATCGACCTCGTTATTACTTATCTATATTCCAATAGATTCGTACACTTGCGAGTTAATTAAAATTTGACATCATAGTGCTATTTTAAGCAAAAAGTTTGAGCGCTCGATGTACAAATTTATATATATAGAACGAGCCCAAAGACAAGATAAAATTGGTTGCATATGCACTCTGTATTCAAGTATAAATGATTGGTTATTAGATGAATTTTGAATGTAGATTTTATTAAGAGCAACCTTATGTTTTCCTCATGTATGTGTATCAATGAGGTGATTAATATGAAGATGATGTTTCTTTATGATATTGGATGATTATATATTAATTTTTATTTAAGCACATATGAAATTATAAGCTAAGGTTAAGAAGTGGTATTCACGAATTATATAGATTAAATGATAACATATTTGTATCTATTATGCATTTATTGTTGTTTTACTCACTAAGCTTCACCGCTTACCAGTCATTTTATGACTTTTTAGAGAATGGATAGACAATACACCGAGATAGTGAAGACTTGGAGTCAGACGTGCAATGATGGGATGGAGTTTTATGTCATAACAAAGAGAAAAGTTTCGCATCACTTTCCTCAAATGCCCGGAGTATATATTAAGGAAATGAGTTATAAGACGGTTCTTATTTTCAACGCGATGACTTTAGAGCTTTTAAGAACTCTACACTTCATCATGTAAAAGACAACCATTTTCTTTTGATCCAACTCTTTTGAAGATTCTCTTATAATGTTGTTTTGGTTTTTTAATGTAAATCGGGAAACATAATTTTGTAAATTTCAGAAACCCGATATGTTTAGAAGAAATAGAATCTTATTTACTATGTTATTTAGACTATATAATCAAGTTCATAAATTATTATATTTGGTACACTCTTAAAATTTTTATTTTTAGTTTCAGTTTCTAAGTCATAAAAATCGTATACTATAATTTGAAATTAAGCATTGGGAGTTAAGGTAACATACTGAAATATGGACATTTACATGTTTGATATAAAGATACTAGTATCCTTCAGAAACTAATTTTTAACTCAACTCGAGAATACTAGTATTCTTCATACCTGAAGCATAAAAAGAAAAATATACATGTCCTGTTTTCTTTAAATATGATATTAAATTCTTTAAAAAGTTAGTTTCTAATTCCGCTATTGAGAACCTTCAGTAGACCTGAAGTAAAGAATAAAAAAAATTAACAAAAATTCAGAGGTCGTCACAATGCCCCTCTGTTACAATCAATGGATCTTTCATACTCATCATTGAGGATGTTATCCAGAAGAATATAAGAAGAAAAGGAAATTCAAAAAATTTCTTAAACCTTATAAAAAGAAAGATTTTAGGAAGAGATGAGATAATTGGAAACCCAATAGAAAACATTTTAAAAAGAGAACAAAACCAAAAGGTTGGATACCTAAAAAAGAATATATTAAAAAATGCAAATGCTTTATATGTCAGAAACCAGGACATATAGCACCAAACTGTCCAGATAAACATAAAAATAAAACCAATTCAAAATTTTTAGAAGTATACGAAGAAGCTATATATGATTCAGAATATGAACCTTATGAGATAAGTGAAACCAAATCAGAAGTCTCCACCATATATGTTCTGACAGTGAAATAGAGAGTGAAGAAGAAAATGAATTCATAAATTTTAACTTTATGAATGGAGTAAGAATTGAAAAAAATATGGAAATACAAGAAACTAACAAAGATAATATTGAAGGAATAAGCCAAACTATTACATTTGAAGAAGAAAAATATGATGAAATTATGAAGAAAGTTTTATCTTTGAATCAGAAAGATGTCTTCATAAATAAAACCTTTTGGAATATACTGCCAAAGCTAAACAAAACTATTTATGTTATAAAACATAATGAAGTTCCTATTTATATAGAAAATGTAAAATGATCTACAACAATTCCCATACTAAATAGGAAATGGATAAATGAAGAACTAGCTAAAATAAAGCATGTTATTAGAAACAAAATCAAAATGTAGAAATTGAAGGAATCCAGATTCTTATGAAAAGATTCTTTAGACAAGGTATGGACATACTAGTCAACATATTTTGCATGGATAATAGAAAATTGCAT
>CM042664.1:18738133-18789945 GCA_023638005.1 Forsythia suspensa | reverse complement strand
GTAAAATACTAGGCCATTTCTTTGTAAGGCTAGTTTGACAAGGCCATTTAGACAATTTCCCCTTTTGTCTAATGAATTACCAAAGTTGACGAAAATGGTGACCTGACCAAATGAGTTTGTGACCTAACTTATAAAATTTAGTGCATGTAAATAAAAATAGATTTTTATGAGATTTTTATAAAAGTTGATTAAATATGTGGTTAAAAAAAGTTGATAAACATTATAAGTCGAACTTTAAAAATAATGAATTTTAAAAAATGAGGACAAACATGAACTTAATAATATAATTTATTTATTTTTTGTTGATAAAACATCATTCTGTCAATCCCATGTGTGTTTAATAAAAAAAAATTGAAAAGATGAGCCTTTTGTCATAGCGTATTTTCAGAAAATTCAATTTATTAAATTAAATGAGTAAAAGCGTATCTTTTTGTAGACTTTAAAGATGATAACTTGTCACTTTTGTGTGTGTATTGAGATGATAGAAAAATTGATATCGATTCCCAATGATTTCAATTATAAGCATTGCACATGGGAGAGGCTCTTTGTAAGCGCAGTTGAAAAGCAAGTTCTCAACCTTACTCTTCTTAGACACTTCCTACAGGCTGCAATTTACATCTTTCATCAAAGCCCTAGAACATGGGTGATGGGGACCCTCAAGGTTGGGGTTCAACCTTAATTATAAGCATTGCAGTTATTACTTATTATAATATAAATGAAGGGAAATGTAGCGAGTGCTATAGACATCTTTCAAAATATTGCTTTAATTTCTTTCATAAACAATAACATTGTAGAAATGTAATAATTTACACGACTATTCTCCTATTTCATTGTTGAAATTTCAAGATATAATATGCATTTACTCTACTGTTTAACGTTGATTTTTGTCAACAATATGATCGACAAAATTTGAAAACTTATACTTCATCCGTTCCACAAAGATAGGCTCGTTTTTTTTTTCCACATAGATTAAGAAGCCTCATTTAATGTAATTAAAATTATAAATTTTTTACACATTTTTTCTATTACGCCCCTATTTAATATTAGTCATTGATGAATCTAATAAATTTAAATGCTCATTAAGAGGGGTGTATTCAATTAAATTTTGATAAGACTTTAATAGAGTTTAAAAGTTTAGGTGTATTCAATTCAAACTTTTTAAACTGGGTTAATTACATTATATATCACTATACTTTATACTCCATTTTATTTATACCACCAAACTTTAATTCGTTTAATTTATACCACCGAACTTTAGAATTACTTTTAGTTAAACCATTTCGTTAACTAATCGTTCATTGTTTGACGGAAATTCTGGCGTGATATTAACGAGCAATTAATTAGCTGATGTATCTCGCCACATATGAAAGTATTATCCACATATATGAAATTCAAAATGAATGTACGCTTTTGATGTCAAAGTCGTGTTTGAAAATACGTTTTTGTATCAACCATTTCGATAACCCTTGGGCCCAAAGTCGTTTAATTGATGTCAAAAATGTATTTTTATTTTAAACTTCATACACATGGATAACACTTTCACACGTGACGAGATACAACAGCCAATTAACGACTCGGTGGTTTCACGTCAAAAAACAATGAACAACTGGTTAAAAAGTGGTTTAACTGAAATTAATTTTAAAATTTGGTGGTATAAATAAAATGAATTAAAGTTTGGTGGTATAAATGAAACATGGTATAAAGTTCAGTGGTGTATTATATAATTAACTCTTTTAAACTCCATAAAAGTCAAAGGGTATTCAGGCTCCGTTTGGGATTGATTTTGGAGCCCAACTTTTGATTCTCAAACAATCAAAAGTTGATTTAAGCGTTTGACAAAATTTTTAAAAGTGATTATAAAATAATCTAACTCACCTGACAGCAGATTTTGAGAAGTAGCAAAATGGCAGCTTTTCAGATTCTGCTTTTAGCTTTTTCATTTATATATTATTAATATACCCCTTTTACCCCTAATTAATTAAACTAATTCTTTTAATACCCATTTGAGAAACCGAATTTATGCAAGTTGGATCATAAAAAATAATATAAATTGAATTAATTTTTGCACATTATGACTATATTTTAATTTTATAATTTTTATAAAATTTGAAATTTATTAGGTTTTTATTATTTTTATTTTAAAAGAATAATAATGAATGCATTGTCTTGTTACAAAATATTTGATTAGGAAAAAAAATGAATTTTATCACTCGTGATAATAATAATAATAATACAAAATAACATTATTATAATCAATGTCATTTTTAGCAATTTAATACTGTTACAGCAATAAATCACTTTTGTTTACCAAACGTTCAAATGGTATTTTTGAAACATACAACAATTTTAAAACAAGAGTTTACCAAACACTTGTCTGATTCTTCCCACAAATGATTCTCACGAAAAGCACGTGATGATTCTTCTCTTAAAAGTATAGCAATACCAAACCAAGCCTCAATATAGATTTTAACGACTTTTAAAACGTCTTATAAAGTCACGCGATATTCAATTCAGACTTTGTAAAATCCTACGAAATTTAGGGGTATTCAAAATGTCGATTACTTTTAATAACTTCATAGAGAATTTGTTATGTACTAACTTTAAAGCACAATGTATAAATAAATAATATCATAATTTATCTCCCATTCACCCAAAAGATTTTGGAAGACTTTGGAAAAAAAAAATTTATTTCATTCTTTAACTTTTTTCCTTTATGCAACATTTCTCTTTACTTTTTTCTTTCAACAGTTCTTCTCTTTCTTCAATGTGATTTTTTTCCTCTTCAATATATTCTCCTAACTATTTTTTCTCTTTCTTCTTTTTCCTTCTACAAACCTTATAACCATGATTAATTACCAATATTTTTGATGAAAAAGAATATAAATATTTTTATCTCTAATCAATTTTATTTTTTTTGTTTTCAATATTCTTCTAACCATTTTCCCATTTTCTTCTTTTTCCTTCTATGAACCTTTAGAGACAGTTGTATTTTTTTTTCCCTTCAATATTCCCTTAAACCATTTTTTTCTTTTTCTTTTTTTTCATCGTTTTTTTATTTTTTTAATTAAAAACAAGATAAATTTATAATTAAATTCTTATATAATTGTTAATTGTAGTTTATTAATCACTTTCATCAAGTTAAAAATTAATTTTTTACTATATTTTTTATTTTTATTTTCATTCTTGTTTTTTCTATTTATCTTGATGAGCATGGTTGCATTTCTTCTTCTTCATAAATTGGTACTTTAATTATTTATTTATACAATTGTGGTGACTAATAATGATATGTTACCTATAAATTATTAAACATAAAAAGGAAGATTGAACTTGATAAATTTTTTGTGTTGGAAAATATTTTTAAAATAGTCGCATGCCATAATTTTTTTAATTTATCCACAAGTCATTTGAAAGATTATAATTTTATCCAAAAGAAAAAATAGAGTGAGTTAATAATTTATGTCATTAACTTTTAACGTAGTTTACTTGCAGCAACTAAATAGAACATTTTTTTTATGAATTTAATAATATTAATATAATTAAATAAATTATTACTAGACTTTTCTCATGCAACAAATTTTTTTTAACTGTGGGATATTAAATTTTTATATTCAAAATTTTTAATTGAAAAAATAAAATCTATAAAAGTCCATAAAAGTCTGTGAAAGTTTAGGAAAATCTTTCAAAATAAAATCTTAACAAATTCATAAAAGTCTGTAGGAGTCTATTAAAATCTGTAAAAGTCAATAAAAGTTAATGAAATCCATCAAAGTCGGTCACTTATTGATAACAATGTAAATTAAATAAGTATATTAGGAAAAATTTAATGTACTTTCTATAAAGTAAGTGGCATATAATTTAGGACAAATAAATAAGAAAAATGAGATATATTTTATCCAAGGGAGTTGCTCATGTTGTACACCATGAGATTAATGTTTGAGATAATCTTCCAAGTTGAAATATTTATCGTGATATGTGAATATCTCTTAAACTTGATTCTTTTATCCAAATTGCTCATGTTGTAAGTTAATATTTGAGATAATTAATATCGAAGTGCATTTGTTATTCATGTTGTTGTACATGTGTCAATCCGGGTGGACTGGACCAGGTCGATTCGTCTACAAATGAGCTATGTGTCGGTCTGCATTAGAAAAAGCTCGGCTCGTGATGGGTTGCAGGTCGAGTCACCCCAGCCTACGAATTTTGAACGTAAACCTAGCCCACCCGTCGGCCCATCCAACTCAAGCCCATGTGGGCCGTGGTTCGATTTTGTGAATTAAAAATTACTATAAAAAAAAATCACTAACTTAATTTACATTAAAAAAGTGTTTATATTTATAACAAAAAATGTGTTAAAATTACTAAATAAAAATAAACAATAATAAATTCACATTTATTATTTATAGCAAAAAAATTGTTTACATGGAATTAATATCTTATTTTATATTGAATTATTTCTAATTTTGTGAATTTAAATACAACGTAAATAAATAACAACTAAATGCATTACTATAATTAAAGTACAACGTATACAAGTGTCAATCATTTGCATATTTATAGTTTAAGTACATTCCGACTAGGTTAGCACTTACTTAACTATAATTCAATTGTTCAAAATTATATATTGTTTTCATTTACTGTAAAAAATTGCTACACCTCTGATATTTAATTTTTCCTTGGATTTTTAGATGATGGAATATCTATAATATGATCATCTTCTAAATTTGTTGGAGAACAACTATCATTTCAATTAAGATTTTCAGAAGAAAAATCCTGGGAATCCATGATACAGTAGTAGACACTTTAGGAAAAAGAAATAATTAATCAAGTATTGAAAATGAAGTAGTTGAAAATTTGTAGTTGATAATCTATTTCAAAATTAAATGTATTATGAATCATAGAGTTGAACATGGAAAAATAATATACTAGAATATAATACATCATCCAGATTATAATATACAACATACATGAATATGTGACAATAACATCTCAAAAAAACAACATTAACAATTACAAGCAATTGTGATCTATATATCATAAAACAATATATTCATCATATTCAAAACACTAACACTTAGTGGGGATGTTCTCCTACCCACTGCTGAGGTGGCAGTCTAAGATTGGCTATTCATAGAAAAAATAATGAGTGTGGGTCATGAATTGTCAATCATGGGTTGCCACCTCAGCAATGGGTCCCACCATGGGTAGGAGAACATCACCCTAACACTCAATTCCTTCACATAAATAGTATCCCCATGAATTATATAACAGTTGAGAAGCCACCACCGCTTAATATATCCCTATAATTTCATTTCAAATGTCGTAGTAGAAAAAAATGATTCGCCACATGGAATACCTTATGCAATGCTTCTCATTAATTCAGCATTCCGACCTGAAACAAAAGTAAGCTAATGAAGCAATATGTAGTTATTGTTATGTTTAAGAGTATTTTGTAGTTATCGCATTTTTCTCATCTTCACAAACAGTATCACAATCATATGATACTGTATTACAATCTAATACAATAACATCAACAAATTTCTAAACAAATATAAAGATCAATAAAATCATGATCCTGAATTCTTCTTCATTTATCAGAAAACACTTATCATGCCTAGAGATAGAATACTGCAAAACAAATAGTGTCAACTCCCACGAAACACCAATTCTCACACAATTTATGCAAAGCCCAATTAAAATCAACACCACCAGTAACCTTAATTGGTAGTTTATCTGAAATACAATTACACAGTAAACTCACACCTCATCCACGATTAAGAATAAAAATAGCAGTAGAAGACAAATAAATCTACACGAAAACCGTGAATAAGAGATCTTTCACAAAAAAACATAGAAAAGCTTCGAGTTAACGACGTCGAGTCAAAGATTCGACGAGGTGTGAGATGGTGGCAGGAGTTGTGAGAAGACGACGATTGTATGTTGTCGTTGAAGAAGATTTTAATGTGTTTATTTCTAATTGATTTATGTTATAGGGTAATTATGGTATTAATTAATTTTTTCTTGAATTAATGTGACTTAATGATAATTTTGAAAACTATTTGAACCTAAGATAGAAAAAGTCTCACATGGGACTTAATCGTAATTTCTCCTGATTAAAATCGAACTGGATTGGCCAGTTCAATTGAAAAAATGGTGTGTTGGTCTAAGTTGGACTATAAGACGCTTGTGTATTAAGCTTGGTCAAAGCTCAATAAAACCTGTCAAAGACCAATAGAACCAAGTGAGTTTAAGGATAGTTCACCTAAACCTGTCTATTGCCAAAACGACCCTTTAAGCAAAACTAAAGTGAATTTTGTGCTCATCAGAATGGAAGGCAAGCTGTTTTATTTTTATCGTAACAAAATTATATATTACTAGTTTTTGGTACATGCGATGCACGTGGTGTTTTTTTAATACAATGATTCGCTGTTTAAAGTTTACTTTAATAAGTTATGTCATAGCTAAAATTTTAGTTAAATAGTAATTCACACAGTGTTTGGAGTCCAAAAGAAAAATTCAAATTCCACTATCCCATATCATCCAAGTTCTAGTTCTAGATAAGATGAATACATTCTAACTTGTTGGAGGCTAGATCAGAAACATTGTTGCCACCAAGCTTATGTTATTTTGATAGAATAAAATAATGCCATATGAAAAATAGCAAACAAATAATTTGAGATATTTTCCTTTCTTTTTATTTTCATTTTAATTTCTCACACAAGATATCTTACCTATATGAAAAGTGTGGATATTTAGTTTACTATTTAAAATGGTCAACCAAAGTTGTTTCTTACCTATTTGATTTAAAAGATTTGCAAAACAATTTAAGAATCCAAAGATGAATTCATCCTAATTAAATATGATATTTGTTCACATTTGTGAAATAATGATATGTAAATTGTAATTTTAAAAATTATGTTTATGTGAATAAATTCAGTATTTTAATATTTTTATTATTTTTATAGAGACTTAATGGAACGTGAAATACATATATAATTCTTGAAAATATGGCATGTGAAGTGTAATTTACACTATTTATACTAAGAATTAGGGAGTGTTTCATAAGTTTGCACGTGTAATATTCTCCAAAGTAACGTCAATTAATAGAATTTAAATTTACATTTTGAAAAGCAATATATGTAAAATGAAATCTTAGAAGAACTTCATATGCATCGTTATGCCAGGTACAAGTTGTAGGACTTGATCAAAAAAATGTTTCAACTTCGGATGCAAATTCCAAGATAATTGTGGCTTGTTTTGCATAGATCAGAAGAAAGTATCGTGTGAGTAATGCAATAAGGTATAACACATTATAAGGGAGAATAGTAGACCAAGATTACTATAGTAATATAATCAAAGTATCTTGAGATTTGTGTTCATTCAAGACACTTTATAGTTTTATTTAATAGTTTTAAATTTAGAAATTTTAGTACAGTTTTGATGTAATTTGTCACTTTGAGACATTGTTTAACTTGGAATTTTCTTGTGATTGCTTGTAGTTGAAAGTGTACTATCATTTGAAACATTATTTAATTTGAAATTTTGGTTTGTTTAGTTATAATTGAATAATATTATCATTTTTTGAACTACATGGAATGAAAATTGCTAGCTTGTTTATATATAGGGCTTTGAAAATACAGCATTTTAGTAATGTATCAACTTATTGTCATTTTTATTTTGAATATTAATGCAATTCTAGGGTATTATTTCTGAAAATGACTTTTTTGCACATTAGCAATGCAAACTCTAATTAGTGCTTCAGAAAATTGTATTTAAGATGCTACTTTTTACCAACGGATGGTTGTGGAACAATTTTATTTGTAATTAATATGTTTATTGACATGTTTACTTTTTTACACTTTTGTAGCCTATTTTTGCTACAATCTCTGACTTGCATCAAATACATACAACTTTACTAGCATGCTTAATTAACAATTGCAAAGTGATTTATTTACTTTTAGAAATTATGTTGTTCTAAGAGTTTTAATTCGACCATGAAACAACTTGATCAATTAACTTATTGATCATCACCAGAGCTTCACCTAAAGCAAGAAAGAAGATTTTCATGAACTTTTTATTTTTTCACTAAATATCGTGATGATCGAATTGGTACACTTACTGAAGAAGTCTAATTTTTCATTCTTGAAAATTCAAATCTTTGATGATGTAAGGTCAATTCAACCCTCTTTATCTTTTATTTAAGTTATTTTAAAAAAATGAAATTAATATGCAGATGTTGTTATAAATACTTATGCACAGAGTCTTATTATAGAGATAATGTGAAATTTCTCAATGCAAAGGTATTCAACTTTCTTTACGTGATTAAAATATTATAAAGGAACGAACTCATGCTTTGACGAGGAATGCAAATTTGGAAAAAATTGTACTTAAGAATAGTGGCTTTTATGAAGTAAATTGAATTCAATTTTATCATATGTTTGAATAATCTAATGGAATGAATTTTAATAAACTAGGTTTTAAGTTATAACTTATAAGCATATTATTTAAGTTTCAATTGCCTGATTTGTTAATAATTAATTTTTTTCACTTAGATTACCAAAATCAAGCCAATTCATAAAAGGAAGATATAATAAATACTATTATGTTCTTAATCATCGATACATTACGTACATTACAAGTGCTCACACTAGTAATTGCAAATATACGAGACAAACACATATAATAAAAATAGGCAACACGACAAATTTTCATTTCATTCTCTTATTTGCTTATTGAAAGGTTTCACTGAATAATAAAATAAAATAAAATAAAAATATCAACCATATTATGTCCATCTAAAGATTCAAAAGTAACTATAACAAGTTGAAGGAAAAGTAGTGGTCATTTATGAAAGCGTGTTTGGTCTTAGAAGCGCTTTGTGAATTATTCAACTGCTCACCATACAAATGAAAGTGTGACACTTGGACTCCACTGACTTTTAATATAAATAGACGTGAAAAGTTTCATTATCAGATGAGTTGATATATTTTTCTTTTACTGAAATTTCCTCGTCTCTGTTCTTCATCTTCTTCCCTTTCTGGGTTAGGGTTCAAAAGGAAATCCTCATTCTCTTTTTCTTTTTCACCTCTAAAGTCTTTGAGGCTGAAATACACTTCTTTTATTGACAAGAAAATACAGAATCTAACTAATAGATTCGTGTATTTTTGATGTGTTAGTGATGAACAATACTTTGTGTTGGTGGGTTAAAAGAGCTGATGTTCCGTTTGGTTTATGCTAGATTTGATAAGATTTGTCATCTTTGTTGTATTCTGAACTATTCTGATTCGATTATAGTGAAATATTTTGTGCATGTGCTGTCTCAACTGAGCCTCCCAGATTAAGCCTTTTAGCTAAACTGGGTCACCATATCTTGTGTTTAATCTTTTACTTCTGCATGCTTGGCTTTATTACAAGTTATTTTGGGTTACAAATCATTACAATAGTATCAGAGCCTTGTTCTAGGGCTCACTTTGAAAACCGGTACAAGATCTATGGTTCTTGATACTAAGATCTACAAAGATCCTAAAGAACATAGATCTTGGGTAACCAAATCTGGTGTTTTTTGTGTTAAAATACTAATAGGATTTTCTTTTACTTGTAGGAGTTATAGCAGCTTCTTGGAGTTTATGGTAAGATCTGTCCATTTCGACTAAAGATCTTTTAGATCTTTTTATTATTGAAAATTATCTTGACTATATCTACATCTTTTGTTGAGTATCTGCTATAGTTGAAATCTTTTGTATTTTGGACCACTTACTTTGAAACTTTTAATCCACATGTTGTGACTACTCTGATTTTTTGAAAAGCTTTCATATCTAGATTGTTGGTTCTTTATTTTTTTGTTATAAAATACTAAATAAAATTGACTAGAAAATCTAGGATTTCCAAGAATCCATCATTTTACAGAATCTGTTATGGGTTCAAAAGTCGAACTTGAAAAGGTCGATGGAAATGGAGACTTCTCTCTGTGGAAACAAAAGATGAAGGCCATTCTAGTACAACAAAGGATCTCTAAAGCTTTAGAGGACCCTGAAGGGTACTCAAAACCCTCAAACCAAAACTAGATGCTTTACTTGAAATGAATGAAATTGCTTATAGTTCAATCTTTTTGCATTAATTGATAATGTGTTGAGACAAGTCACTGAACAAAAAACAGCTGTAGAACTTTGGAAAAGATTAGATGATCTGTTTATGATTAAAACCTTGCCTAATAAGGTTTATCTTCTTAAAAAACTCTTTAGTTTCAAAATGGATCCCTCAAAGGATCTTGATATAAATCTTGATAACTTCAACAAACTTGCAAAAAATTTATCTATTGTTGATAAAAATTTTGATGATGAAGATTTTTTTGTTATTTTGTTAAATTCTCTGCCTGATCACTTTAAAGAAGTAAAAAGTGTGATAAAATATGGTAGAGATGATCTGTCCATTTCCATTATAGTTGATGCTTTAAGATCTAGATAATTAGAAGTCAAACAAGATAGCAAGCACTCAAATAAGGAAGAAAATTTGTTTGTAAGAGGAAGAACTCAAAAAAGAGATTACTATAATCAGAATAAAAAGGGAAAAGAAAAGGAAAATCTAGGTCTAAGTCAAAAAGTGGTAAAAAAATTTATCACTGTGGAAAACTTGGACATTTTAAAACAGATTGCTATGATTTTAAAAGGAAAAATAAAGAAAAGATAGTACTAATTCTAAAAATCAAGCAAATATTACTGATGATGTGCAAGTGTATGATGTTTCTAATTATCAATGTGATACTGATTGATCCTTCATTCTGGTTGTTCATATCATATGTGTCCTGATATAAATGCCTTTAATTGTTATAAAAAATTTGAGGGTGGGGATGTTTATATGGGAAACAACCAAACTTGTCCTATAGTTGGAATAGGAACCACATAGTTAAAATTACATGATGGTACAACTAGAACTCTTAAGGAAGTAAGACATGTAATTAGTCTTAGAAGAAATTTAATATCCTTAGGAGCTCTTGAATATCAGGGTTATGAGTGTAAAATTAAAGATGGAACCATGAAACTGATTATTGTGTCTTTAGTAGTATTTAAAGGTGTCAAAAGGGTAGACTATACACTCTACTTGGGCAAACAACAACAATAGACTCTGATCTCTTGTGTAATGCTGAATCAAATCACACAAATATATGGCATAAAAGATTAGGCCACATCAGTGAGAGTGGGATGTCTCTAGTGAGAATGGGCTGTCTCTGTTAAGCAAACAAAGTTTGCTTTGAAATGATAAAGTGTCAAAAATTGATTTTTGTAAAACTTGTATCCTAGGTAAACAAACAAGGTTAAGTTTTAAGATTGGTACTCATTCCTCCAAAGCTCCTCTAGAGTATATACATTCTGATCTTTGGGGTCCTGAAAAGGATCCTACATATGGAGGAAATAAATATTTCCTCTCAATTGTTGATGATTATATTAGGAAAACCTGGATCTATTTCCTAAAGGCAAAAAGAGTGGGGCTTTTCAGAAATTTAAAGAATGGGTAAAATTAACTGAAAATCAAACTGAAAGAAAGGTTAAAATTCTTAGGACTAACAATGGTTTAGAATTTTGTAACCAAGAGTTTGATAATTTCTGTAAAGATAAAGGAATCTTAAGACATAAATCAGTTATATTCACTCCTCAGCAAAATGGAGTTGTTGAAAGAATTAACAGGACCATAATGAACAAAGTTATATGTTTATTAATTAGTTTTGGTGTCCCTAAAGATTTTTGGGATGAGGTAGTGGCTACTGCTGTGTTTTTAATAAACAGACGTCCTTCTAATGTTATTCAGTCTAAAGCTCCTGAAGAATTGTGGAAAGAAAAACCCCCTGATCTTTCTTACCTTAAAGTTTTTGGTTGCACTGCCTATGCTTACCAAAAAGAAGGAAAACTAGATCCTAGAGCAAAAAAGTGTATTTTCTTAGGTTACACTGATGGGGTAAAAGGTTTTAGAATGTGGGTAAAAGGGGAAAAATGGGTTAAGATAATAATCAGTAGGGATATTATCTTTAATAAATAAGAAATGCCATGTCTTGAATCAGAAATTAAAGAGGGAAAATATGTATCTGTTATAAAAGACGATAATCAGATTAAGGTGAAGCCTTTAGAAGAAACTGAATTTGATGAAAACATAGATCATGATCCTGAACAAAGTGAAATAGGAGATAATACACCTGAAAACTTGCCTGACATAAATGATATAGGTGAAGTAATTTCAGATTCAGAGTTTGATGAAATAGAGCAAGAAGAAACATCTTTAGATGATTACCAATTAACAAGAGATAAGAATATGAGGGTTATAAAACCAAATCCTAAATATATAGTTAAAGGATTAATGAATTTTCTTTTACTTACTGGAAAAGAAATTGAACATTATGTGCCTATTACCTATGAAGAAGCAACGTGTAGTAAAGATTTTGCTTCTTGGTTAAAAGCAATGAAGGAGGAAATGTCATATGTTCATAAAAATAACACTTGGACTCTTGTTAATAGAGAAAAATCTCTGAAGATTGTTAGCTGTAAATGGGTGTTTAAAATAAAAGAAGAGTCAAATTCTAGTGAACCAATCAGGTTCAAAGCTAAGTTAGTTGCAAAGAGTTACACTCAAAGAGAGGGAATGGACTATAATGAAGTTTTTTTCACCTGTAGTGAAGTATAAATTATGAGACTTATGCTTGCCTTAGTTGCTCAATTTAATTGGGAACTAGAGTAAATGGATGTAAGAACTGCATTCTTACATGGTGATTTAAATGAAATAATTCATATGTCTCAACCTCCTGGTTTTGAAGTTAAAGGTAAAAAGGAATTGGTTTGTCTTTTGAAAAAATCCCTCTATGGGCTTAAGCAAGCTCCCAGGCAATGGTAAATCAGATTTGATACTTTTGTTTTAAAAATTGGTTTCAAAAGATGTAGTTATGATAGTTGTCTTTATAATAAAGTCACAACTAAAGGCTCTAAAGTTTTCTTGATTCTTTACGTGGATGATATGCTTCTAATTGGTCCAAAGTTGTCTGAAATCAATAGCATTAAAGAAACTCTAAAGTTTGAATTTGATATGAAGGACTTAGGTCCTACAAAAAGAATGTTAGGCATGATTATCACCAGAAAAAGATCTGAAACTAAACTAATTCTTTCTCAGTCTCATTACTTAGAAAAATTAGTTGGCAAATTTGGTATGAAAGATTCAAAATCTGGAAACGTGTCTCTTGCTTCTCATTTTATGTTGTCCAGAAGTCAGTCTCTTAATACTGAAGAAGAAAAAATTGAAATGAATAAAATACCTTATGCAAATGCCATCTAATCCATTATGTATTCTATGGTTAGTACAAGGCCTGATCTTTCTTATGCTATAAGTTTTCTGAGCAGGTTCATGGCAGGGTAAGTCACATTGGGCAGCTCTCAAATGGATGCTAAGATATATAAAAGGTTTCATTGATACAAGTCTGACTTATGAACATATAAGTAAAGTTTTAATTTTTTATTAGTTTTGTAGATTCTGATTTTGCAGCTAATAAGGATAATAGAAAATTAATAACTACATATTACTTTACCTTAGGTAGAAACTGTATAAGCTGGAAATCTCAACTTTAGTCAATTGTTGCTTTATCTAGTACTGAAGCTGAATGTGCATTATCTGAATCTGTAAAGGAAGGCATTTGGTTACAAAATTTGATGTTTGAATTAAACTTGCTAAGTGATAAAGTTTGCACCTTTCCAAATGGTCAAAGTGCTTTATATTTGAGCAAAAATCCTATATATCATGAAAGAACCAAACATATAGATGTTAAGTTCCACTTCATTAGAGAAAAACTTACAAATAAGGAAATAAGTTTGAAAAAATATCTACTCATCATAATCCAGCAGATATGGGAACAAAAACAATAAGTGTAAGTAAATTTGCAAGTTGTTTAAAGTTTTTACATATTGATAATGGTTGAATTTTTTGCACGTACTAGGCTATGATGGTATTGAGGAGTGTTCGTGCATGAAAGAAGAGTCACACAACCGAATTGAGGTGCTTTCAGTCTATGAACCAAGGTGAAGATTGAAGGAAAAGTTGTGGTCATTGATGAAAACATGTTTGGTCTTGGAAGCACTTTGTGAATTATTCAGCTGCTCACCTTACAAATGAAAGCGTGACACCTGGAATCCACTGACTTATGATATAAATAGATGTGAACAGTTTCATTATCAGATGAGCTGATAGACTTTTCTTTTACTGAAATTCCCTCGTCTCTGTTCTTCATCTTCTTCCCTTTCTGGGTTATGGTTCAAAGGAAAATCCTCATTCTCTTTTTCTTTTTCATCTCTAAAGTCTTTGAGGCTGAAATACACTTTTCTTGACAAGAAAATACATAATATAACTAATAGATTCGTGTATTTTCCCTGTGTTAGTGATGAACAGTACTTTGTGTTGGTGGGTTAAAAGAGCTGATGTTCCGTGCCAGATCTGATAAGATTTGTCATCTTTGTTGTATTTTGAACTATTCTGATTTAGTTTTAGTAAATCTTTCGTGCGTGGGCTGCCTCAACTGAGCCTCCCAGATTAAACCTTTTGGCTGAATCGGGTTACCATATCTTGTGTTTAATTTTTTACTTCTGCATGATTGGCTTTATTACAAGTTATTTTGAGTTACAAATCATTACAGTAAATTCAAAATAAAGAATAAAGGATCAAATTAGTTGATTGGCCAACTTCCCCCTCCCCCATGCATAGTGACATTTGAGTTAGGGTCGGACTTTATTTTTTCAGTCAAAATTTAAAAATGAACTATGTATTCAAATTCAATTTTTTCTTAATAAGAGTTTTTCAAAACTAAGAGCATGTTTGGAATTTATTTTTTAACTCATTTTTAACTACATATTTCATGGGATCCATCTTTGTCAACTTTTTAACTACACATCTTACCATTTTTTTTCAAAATCTCCTAAAATACTATTTTAAAACTCTACCAAACAAACACTGAATCTATAAACTCAAAATCTAACAATAAAACGACAAACAATTTTTTTTAATCATAATCTATTTTGCAAAAAGTTTATCAACATATAGACATATACGAGGAAAAAATTTAAGTGACGCAAAATCTGATGTCAACAAGAAATGACAATATCTAATCCATCTTAATCATTTCAATTGGTTCAATTATTAGGAATAATAATATAATAGGTTAACACGTGACTATCTAAAATAAAATGAAATGAGTAAAAGAGAAAAATCGCTTATAACTCTTATAAAAAATACAGTAAACAACTATGATGACTCAACATGGCATGTGGAGGTGGGTTTTTGCCAGATTGGAAAGGGAGATGAGTGGCCTAAACTTTGAAATCGAATCGAGATTATATGTTTCAACTTTCAACTTAGGAAGAAAATGAGATTTTAATTGGATGTGGGTTTGGACTGCCTACCAATCCTTTCAAATAATAAACAAAAAAAAAACATAACATATTTTTTAGACCTATGGGCTCCCAAATATTTGGGGGCCGCTACCTCTCAGGCCTCATGTAAAGTCAGGGCCTGATTTGAGTCGCACAATAACTCTTTTAGAAGTTTGATTTTATTGAACATCCTCGTCAAAAATATAGTCTTTAGTTCAACACACACCAAGCTATAAGATAAATATCCTTGTACTGTTACCAAAAACGTATTGAACTCTATATTATAATAAAACTTAACCGGAAACAAAACCTATAAATTGCAAAATAAAATTAAACAAGTAAACAGTAGACAGGATTAGAAACTACAAACCGAGACCTGTGTAAATACAGTTTCTTAAAATAGATTCACTCCCATACTGTAGGTTCTTGAGGTTAATGAGCGTCTACTTTCCTAGATACAACGGAGAAACTGTCAGCCGAAGCTACTAAACCAGCGAACTGAGTTACTGTCTGAACGGGATCACCAAGAGGACACTTGAATATTTCGAATAGAAAAGAATGAGTAAAAGACTGAATTTTTCGTGTGTTTGATTATGGAAATTTAGACCATATGTAAAGGCTCCCAGATGACCACTCGCCTCCTCATCCATTAACAAGAACAATAAACATTCAGCTGCCTTTAGGAATTTGGGAGTTTAAGGTGAAAAGCCAGAAATTTAATTCTATAATTAAATTGAAAAAAAAAAATTTTGGTCCAACATTGATATACGCAGGTCGCACTCGCACATGAGTTTAATGGCCTGATATGTTAATCGGACCGTGATTTGCCTCTTTGCGGGTGCGCGCAAGAGAAAGAATCTATGCTACATATGATTACACCTTACAAAAGGGTGGCGATATATATACTAGACCAAGTTTTTCTAGGTTTTCTGTTGTAGGATGGAACTATTTTCTTTTCATCCAACCATTTCCAACTCCTTATTTGAGCCTCAATTTTCCGTTCACTCATTCATCATTTTGGGCAAGTAAATACATGATTTCGATGTTCTCGCAAAGGATAACACGAATCAACTAATATTTTCATCAAATAAGAAATGAGTCCCTTGAAAATCATGTCCAACTATGACACAATTATCTAATTTTCCAACATGTACTACACCTTACAAATGGCCAGTGCAAAATAAATAATCATGTTAACAAAATTACAAACAACATGCATATAATGATGCCAAATGAATAAGATGAATGCTGACAGGGTTGAATGAACCTCAAGCCTCAAATTCAAACCGTTTTTATTAATCAACATATATACACAAATTAGGAAATAACCTCATTGTAAAAAATCAATCCACGAGAATGTATGAATGGAGATGGAATGATAACTTCAGGAAAATGAAAAATAAATTGTATTATGACTTTTTCTAAACCATGAAATTACATCCAATTCCTCTTCCCAAAAGAATCTAAAAGATGCAGTAAAGCACCAATTTCCTTCCCATCTTCCCGCAAGGCTACCTTTTCTCCACAACCAAGATTTCCAATAAACCCCTGTTGGATATATATATATTGAGAATATAAAATATATATGTTTTTTGAAAAGGACTTACGTGAAATATGAGATTATTTGTAGAAATTAAAAATGCAAAATTAATTTGATAGATCGAGGTGAATTTCCCCGCCTAGGTGCTCACAATAAATAGCAATCGTCTTCCAAGATACAATAGTCTTTTATCTTGCAGTAGAAGCATTTCAAACAACAAGAAAAACGAACCCAAAAATTTGTTATGTGCTCTTTATATAAATATGGACTGATGCATAAAGCTTTTAAAGAATGCAGGGCAGAATAGAAGAGAAAGAAAGATGATTGTAATTAATTCAATTTGTAGAAGTGAGGGGACCTATTTATAATAAACCAAATCCCATTTGAAAAGACACGCCACTTGGAAATGCCAAGTTTGGATAGACACACTTGTTTTGGATATTTTTTTCCGAACTGACATGTTGGTTTAGGAAATGACACGTGTCAAGATCTGAGCAATTGGCCCGTTAAACCACGTGTCGAGTTATTATTGGAGCCACATGTATATTGGAATGAATTATTTATTTTATTTGTCCAAGAAGATTATATTGAACCAAATCCACGACCCACGACCCGAGCACAAGCCCGATAGGTTGTGTGCTTGTGGGTTATCGACCAAATCTAATAAGATCTAGATCTCTCCCAATTCTATTCATTATAATTTTCTGAAATTTGATCCAATCACACTTGATAATCAATTGTAGACTTAATTGATGTGCGACCCTATGATGAATTTTCAAAAGTTAATGGAATTAGTAGTTTTGTAAGGAAATTAGTTCAAACAAAAAAAATGTTATATATATCCATCGGTATGTTCCAGTAGAGTTAGCCTTAATTTTACATGTTGCAATTGCAAATAATGAAAGAGCATTCTTAGTGACGTTATCAGTCACAATCTCTTCTTCAAATGATGGAGGCGCACGTGACTTGTAACCTGAAAAATAGGTGGCGGGGCTCTTCTCTCTCGTTCCCACTCCGGTGTAAGAGTCAGTAGGAGAAGAAAGATGGTGGAGAATGATGTAAAATGTATTTAATCAAAAGATTTTTTGTAAATACCTAAAACGGGATGGCTAATATTTATAGGCAATTTCTCTATGTCTACATGGTAGACATCCCAACTTACCAGTGGGACACGTGCCTTCATCCTGGGAAAGGTGGAGTGAGTGGGTGAGAATATCTTTCCGTTGTAACCGTCGATATCACGCACGTGGGAAATCTTCAGGTATCACAACTTGTTTTTAAACTGGATAGCAGAGCTTGGGTGGGAGGTCGGTCGATGCCTTGTGTCGATCGAGATGTTACGTAGAGCCTCCAACTTTCTGGTTCTTAAATTTGAGCTATCTACATCGGATCCCAGGTTGGGCTCTCTGTCTTGGGCCCTAGGTTGGGCTCTCTACATCGGATCCCAGGTTAGGCTCTCTGTCATGGGCCCTAGGTTGGGTCTCTACGTTGGACACCAGGCTATCATCATAAGCCCCCTACTCATTAATGATTGTTATCACTAGTGAGTATGAACATTTATTTTTTGGCAAAGTTTGGCTTACCAATCTCAAAGCAAGACACTTGCTACTTTTAACGGAAATCATTTCTTTAGGAAATTTCCATTTTTTTTATAAGGCTAACACGAATTTAAATATTTAATTAATATTTATTATATGTATATGTATATGTATGTGTGTATATCCCTATCTATTAAAAGAGTGAACATATTTTGGCCACTATTCATAGGAAATCGTGCCCATCCACTATTCATTTCCTTTTTCCCTCCTGAAACTGCATTGTTTTGTTTATTTATTTTGTTTTCTTTCCCAATTTTACACTTTATATTTTCATGTGATCTAAATTTTTCCTAGTCTTCCATCACCAATCCACAACCAGTTCCCACCAACAGTCATCCAACCCGTCGACTGAATAGGACACAAAGGAAACATCGGTAAAAGATGAGGATTTCTTCATTTTTTGACATTTACTGTTTGTTTTCTTTTTTTTTTCTCGAATCTACATTGTTTATTTTCTTTTGTTTACTTTCCCAATTATACAATTGACATTTTGCCTTATCTAAAATTTTTCCTATCTTCCATCACCGATCCAGAACCAGTTCTCTACCAACAGTCACCCAACCCGCCGACAGAAGGGTACGCAAAGAAAACACCTGTAAAAGACAGAGCTTTCTTCGTATTTTGGACATTTATAATTGAGGATTTTATTTTTGAACCTTGGATAAGGATTTATTTTTAAAAATTGGTGTGTATTTGGGCAATTGTCCAGCTTTCTTGTGAAAGTAGTTTGTTTTTAGTGGAGATCTAATTGTAGAAAATGTGTTTAGGTAATTACCATATGTTGGTTGTATATCTCACGAAAATTATCAAATTACGTAGACTAGATTAATAGCCAACATATTTGATTTGGTGGGCCGAGGATTGGGTGACTCTGCCGGAGAGGGAGTTGGGGAAAATGAAGTACTTTATTTCTTTTTATTTATTTTGATTTTTAGAATAAGATATAAGAATTTAATTGTTTTTTCCACGAAATTCAATCTTTTAACACAAAATTAGATAGAAACCACCCACGAGGATCAACAACTCTACAAAATAGATAGGTTAGGATGGTAATTCCAAAATTTTTATGATTAATTTAGCATATCTTTCTTGAGCCAAAGAAACTCGAAAGAATAGCTGTGATATCTTAGCAAGGGAAAATTCTATTAGTTTTATTTATTCATACTGGAATGATTATAGATGTTGTCAGCGATTTTATGTCTTAAATAATTCTGCAAGTGTACGGATCGCTTAAGTAGTAAAATAGATTTTGAGTCCAAGTATCGATCCCACAGAGATTTAGATAATTTAGTTCAATCACACTAACCTTAACCGAATCTAATGAACTTTGGAAGATTTTATGTTTAATAACTAATTAAAATAATAAACTAAAAACAGTTAAATAACTATGGTTCAAATAATTAAAAGATTAAAATTGATGAAAGATTGATTTAACTTTAAAAAGGAAAAGTACTAGAATTTCGAATCCACTTGTAGTTGTTATTTCTTCTATCTTGATTCTTGGTCTTGACAAATTACTTCAGTTATGAAGATCAATCTCCCTAGATTGTTCAACAATTTTTCTCGAATAAAGTTAAACATATTCATATGTATGACTCGACTATATTTCTATAATGAATGCGAATACAAACAAATATATTAAATTTCTGTGGATAATTAAAGATAACCTAAAGCATAGCGGTATATTTCTATCCCCTATCGGACTTTGAGATAATTAAAATAGCGTCTAGCATGCTTTCGATCTTTCGATAGTAAAACACACCAAAACAATCATACAATTACTATGTATATAATTGTAGATGCAAACAAATCAAAATTAATTATTCAAAACTATATTGAAATAAATTGTCAAAAACCAAGTCTCAAGATGAAAGAATTTAAACGACAAGTTTCATCATAATTCTAACACTAATTAAACTAGCCTAGAATACTAATAATAAGAAAATAAGAAGGAGAAGAAAACATGGAATTCATCACCCGAAAAGAAGAAAACTTGAAAGAATAATTGCTTGATCTTGATCTTCATTGAATTCTTCAAAAGAGCAATCTTGATCTCCGTTTGATGCTTTCGTCTATGTTTTTCTCTCAAAAACTCAACAACCTATTATGAGTTAATAACTCATATAAATACTATCCTAATCGTGCCCCAAAAGATACCAAAAAGACCTAAAAATCGTGGGCCAAAAGTTACCTAATCGGGTTGGAATTGAAAAAGGAAAAAAATCTGCCTGCAAAAAAAATAGCCCGGGCGATTGCCCAGGCCATTCCCGGGCAATCGCCCAGTTGACCCATTTTGCTTGTTGTTTGTTCTTGAGGTTGCTGGGTGCTCGCCCAGCATTAATCAGGGCGATCGCCCAGCTTGAATGTTGTGCTTCTGCTCGTTTTGTCCTCCAACTTTGGATTCTATCTTTTTTAGTCCTTCAACTTTTTATAATCTCCAATTTGGTCCTTCAACTTTCAACAATGTCCAATCTGGTCCTTCAAATTTCAATTGAGTTCAATTAGATCCTCATTGTTTCAAAATATCTTCCAATTTATTGCTCTTTTCATCTATTCTTCTCCAATTGCTATTAAACAAGTCCAAAAATGAAATATGAAAATTAAAACACAAAATTAAGTAATAATTCAATAAAATGGCGCAATAAAAGCTTAGTTTAAAGGTCCTAATAAGTGCATAAAAGGCACTTATCAAACACCCTCAAACTAAACATTTGTTCATCCTCGAACAAAAATATAAATAAACTAGAACTTTAAACTAAGCTAAAAGAATTGGCAGGAAGTGACTTAATGTTAAATTTCTTACCATATGCCTCAAGTTTGAAAAATAAAGTAACACGTTTAGAAAAAGATCAAACAACATAAAAATTTTCACTTATCCATTGCTCGACTTTTAGTGAGTGTGTGATTAGCCAAAAATTGAACTTACTCATGTATTAGACCATGACTAATATTGTATTGTTGATATTTTTACAGTCCCGAACCCCTTGTAGGCACTTCTTCCTTACATCTCTCGTAATTTATCACACTTCTAATGCTTTTCTCTCCAATCCTGAGGTGTTCTAGCGAATTTGGTTCCTATTGATCAACACAATGTTTTTTTTTTCAAATAAAGTGGTAAAAATTAGAACTTGCATTCTCAGAACTAGAGTGGTGAATGATTTCTAAATTCTCATCTTCAGTCTCTTAGGTTTTAATCTAGCAATACTCATATAAACGATCTTACATCTTGTACAATACTTCTCTCTCACTAGCTTTCTATGTGACCCTTGTAGCGAGCTTTGGGCCGATAACTCCCAAGTCAGATGACCATAGGGCACCAGATTTTGAAATACCCTAATAGCCTTAATTGCTCGAGTCCCACAAGCTATAAAAGAAGTAAAGATGTAAAAAAAATTTTTTTTTTGACTCATGTAACGAGCTTTGGGCCAATGACTCCCAAGTCAGATGACTTTTGGGCACCAGGTTTTAAAATACTCTAACAAGCTTAATTGCTCAAGTCAGACATTTTATTTTATTTATTCAGCAGTAAATATTGCTCGGTTTAGATTCTTTTACTATAACCTATTCAACCAAAGATGAGACTCAGAAAATCAAAACCATCAACATTCTCAAAACACAAGTAGTAACTTTAGCACCCCCAAACTGTTCTCAAACAGTTTGGTTACTAGCTTAAGGATTTAGGAACAGAACTTTTCATAATGATACTAAGTCAACAATATCAACTCAAACACTCAAGTCATGTTCCCAATAAATGATAAGTTAATAGTGGCCACGTGCTTCATTAATCAGGTCTAACATGGATAAGTATTCAGAGAAAAGCACGAGTTCAAGCATTGTCTAATATTCTACTAAAATGCACTCGATTTTCAAACAAATATCATCATTGGCAGTAAGATGTAATATTTTTTTCCAGTTATATAGACCCGAGTGATAAGCGAATTCAAAAGTAGCCAATAAGTATCCTGATACTTTACCATCCCCAAATGAAAATATTACATTGTCCCCAATGTAAGCAAATTAGAACAAAATTAAAGGAGAAAAAGATCAGGTACTTTCCGGGGGTAAATGTGGAGAAGAAGGCCTTGGTGGATCAGCTGGTGCAATAGGAGTGGATCCATGGTGAGGAGCGCTCGGGGCTGAGGGCTAAGAGATGATGGTATAAATATCATCCATGCGCCACGCAAAATAGAGCATTCGGTGGTGGACATCGTCGTCGTGTGTAGTTTATAGTCCGTTGCTCTCCTCGAAGCGCAGTGTTTGTCGTGGTCAAGGAGTCCACTTCAATCCTCATATGGTCAACCGTGCGTTGCATGGCCTGCTGAGTGCGCTGAATGGAGCTCAAAACCCGACCCTGCTCGAATAACTGGGTGAAAATCTGACACAAGAGGCGATCAGTCTCGACAACTGGTATCAGAGCTGGATTGTCCGCTGCTCGTCTGGCCACAGGATTTTCCAAGGTCTATTTGTTGATAGATAGTTCAAGAGTCTCGAGCTCTTCATGAAGAAGTAATGGCATCCTTTCTGCCAGGCAAAGTGCACTAATGAGGCAAGGAAACATGGGAGATTGGCCAGATGCACACTGCGACGCAAGATCAACAATGAAACGGAATATGTGAGTCCCCAAGTCAATTTTGTGCCCACTTGCAAGATGATATAAGAGCTGGGCTCTAGTTTTATTGAAGTCCGTGCGGTGAGAGGTAGGATCGATGTTATGACACACAAAAATATGGAAGATACGTGGACTCTCTGTCAGCTGGTTGTGTAGGAATTTGGGTCCCACGAAAGGCCAAGCGTCTACTCGTCCATAAAGAAACTGAGTCACCTGTGTCATGTCAAGATTGGACGGGATGGGCTCAATATCGTTGGCAGTCAATCCATAAAAATTTTCAATCACAGTGGGGCTGAACTTAATCCACTTTCCACGAACCCAAGTGGTGTACCGATGGTCTGCTTCAGGCTCATCAATGGCGTGATTGAAATTGGCAAGAAATTCTTTGACCAAAAGTGGGTAGGCCAAATGAGGTTTGCCTGCGACCCTTTGCCAATCACAAGAATGAATGAGATTCGCCATTTCGGAGTAGGGGAAGTCTATCAGAATTACCTCCCTTTCGGCCCATATATGTTTCTGCATTAACCACTTGTTGTAGATATGTTCCTCTTCGGGACCTCGAAATCTTAGGATACCTCCGTCATCAACGTTCGTTTCCACCGGGCGGTGTCGACTAGATGATTAACCGACCTTCTCCTTCCTCTTTTTTGTCAGTGGGTCTTTTCGTTTTGGTGCCATTGTACCTAAGAAAAAGAAAAATTAACCATTAAGTACCATTGAAAGGAAAGAAAATATACAACACACCAAAAGAAAAGAAAAAGAGAGAATTTGCCGATTTTAAACTTAGTCCAATCACTACTTTTCACCACCGAAAAAACTGAGTAAATAATGAAATTTGTCCGAGCCATCTCCGGACATATGGTTCTACATAGATTGGTCGTTATCATATTCAAAATTTAGGTAGAACGGAGGTCGTATGAGTGGGACGGGAGGGGGACAAATATGGTGACGTGAAGTGGCAGGTGCCTAGCCATGGCATGCCATGACTACCTACTGTAGGATGAAGTGGTGTGGACAAAGTGTAATATAAATCTATTGAATGTACGCACAATGATCAATCATAACGGGGTATGAAGAATAGTCAATCAAAGATTTGCCTTAATTTCACAAGAATTGGCACTTAGTCATTTGATCAAACACCTAGTGTGCACTGCGTAGTAGGCGGCTGTTATATTAATTGGGAAGTGGAGCTAGCCCAAAAACTTCTACTGCAATCTCAATAACTCAACAAACCAACATCTAACCTAGCCCATCCTCCTTAATTAAACAAGAAGCAATCGAAGAAAATGAAGCTAAAAAGAGACACGGAGAGGAGATGAAGAAATATCAAACCTTGTTCTTAGCTTGCCCAAGTTGAGGATGATGACGTGAATGCAATGGACCGAAACCATGTTTAAATGTAGATGAAGTGATGTATGACCAAGAGAGATGCAAGCTATGTGTGGTGTGGGGATGAAGGCAACCATGCGTGGGTTTATGAGAGTCTGAAATGAACAAAAAGGCCGGATGGAGTTCAAGTCTTTGGGTCATCGCCCGAGACAAGCTGGGCGATCGCTTAGAAAAACCCGGCGATCGCTCGGGCTAACATCAAGGGCGATTCGCCCACTTTTTTGCCTAATGGGGCAATCGTCTGGTATTAACCCGGGCGATCGCCCGGTTTACCAAAAAATTTATATATATATACTTCCAACTAAATGCAAATAGACCAACTCAACATGTCAAACATTGAAAACATGCTAAAATAGAAACGATGAAAGCAAACACATGTAGTTTAAATGTGATTAATTAGGCATGCCTTAACATGTGAAATCTAAGCACAAGCCAAACTGAAAATGGTGAATTAGAAAAACCAAACATGTGCTAAAACTCACTTCATGCTTTTGACTAATTTATCTAGGTCTAGATGATCATATGAAATCCTAAATTGGTGTTGAATTGAAAATGAGGACTAAACAAAGCTAAAAATCAACTAAGTGCAAAAACTAATGCAAAACCAAAAACTTATGCAATAAAACTATTCCTACTACATGCATTTAAATAAAGACGTCTAAAAAGGAGAAGGGATAGAAAAATGGGTTGCCTCCCATTAAGCGCTTGAGTTATAGTCTAGAGCTCGACTTTTCGGGTTGATCATTCCGGGTGTGTAAGATGAACGGTGGACTTTTCTTTCGAGAATCCACCATTCCAATAGACCTTCAAACAATGTCCGTTGACTTTAAATGTGCCTTTACTCTCATGACTGATTTCTACCGCCCCATATGGATAGACTTTTGTGATTGTATACGGACCCGACCATCTAGATCTCAACTTGCCCGAAAAAAAGCTTGAGGCGAGAATTATACAACAAGATTTGGTGCACAACCTCAAAATTTCTTCTTTGAATATGCATATCGTGCCACTTTTTGGTCCGATCCTTATACAATTTCACGTTCTCATAAGCTTCCAACCGAAACTCATCCATTTCATTCAATTGAAGGAGTCTCTTTTCACCAGTTGCCTTTAGATCGAAGTTCAACTTCTTGACAGCCCAATATGCTCGGTGCTCCAACTCAACTGGTAAATGGCACGCTTTTCCAAAAACTAGCCAATAGGAAAACATGCCTATAGGAGTTTTGAAAGCTATTCTGTAGGCCCATAATGCATCATCGAGCTTCTTTGACCAATCTTTTCTTGATGAACTTACTGTTACCTCAAGAATCCTATTCAACTCCCGGTTGGAGACTTCCACTTGCCCACTTGTTTGAGGGTGATAAGGAGTAGCAATACGATACTGAACGCCATATTTAGCCAACAAAGACTCAAATTGACAATTACAAAAGTGCTTACCACCATCACTAATAATGGCTCGGGGTGTGCCATAACGAGTGAAAATGCATTTTTTTAGGAAATACATCACAACCCGTGCATCATTAGTAGGTAAGGCGACGGCCTCAACCCATTTAGAGACGTAGTCTACAGCAATCAAAATATATTGATTCGAGAATGATGAAGGGAATGGCCCCATGAAATCAATATCCCCAAACATCAAAAAGCTCGACCTCAAGTATACTGTTGAGAGACATTTCATTCCTTTTTGAGATATTTCCCGTGAGCTGGCATCGATCACATTCCTTCACAAAAAGGTACTCATCTTTGAAGAGAGAAGGCCAGTAGAACCCAGACTGTAGAACGTTAGCAGCTGTTTTAAAGGCACCAAAGTGTCCAACGTAAGCTGAAGAGTGGCAATGCCCAAGTATCTGAGGGACTTCTTCTTCAAGAACACACCGCTGAATTATTTGATCTGGACCTCGTCTATAGAGAATGGGATCCTCCCAAAAATAGTGCTTGAAGTCAGGGAAAAATTTCTTCTTTTGATGACTTGAATAATCTGGCGGGATGATGGATTTGGCCAAGAAATTCACTATATCTGCAAACCATGGTGCTTTTTCCAAATGAAAAATCTGTTCATCTGAAAACACCTCATTAATATCCAAACTCTCGATCTGCTCTTCCTGCTCAAGTCTGGATAGGTGATCAGCTACTACATTCTCGCTTCTTTTCTTGTCTCTTATCTCGAGATCAAATTCTTGTAGAAGTAATACCCATCTAATCAGCCTCGGTTTTGCATCTTTCTTTGCCAATAAATACTTCAAGGCTGCATGATCAGTGTAAACTATCACCCTCGATCCAACAAGATATGATCTGAATTTATCAAAGGCATAGACTAGAGCCAGGAGCTCCTTCTCAATAGTGGCATAATTGAGCTGTGCATCATTCAAAGTCTTGCTAGCATAGTGTATCACATGAAAATTTTTATCTTTTCGCTGCCACAACACTACTCCAACTGCATAATCACTTGCATCACACATTAGTTCAAACGGTAGACTCCAATCAGGCGCAATTATCATAGGTGCTGAAATGAGTTTCTCTTTTAGAGTGTTGAATGCCAATAGACACTCTTCAGAGAAGACATAGGGCACATCCTTGACTAGCAGAGTACACAAAGGTTTTGTGATTTTTGAAAAGTCTTTGATGAATCGACAATAGACACCGGCATGCCCAAGAAAGCTTCTAATACCCTTGACAGAAGTTGGTGGTGGCAATTTTTCTATAACCTGAATTTTTACTTTATCCACTTCAATCCTCTTAGCTGAAATTCGATGTCCCAACACGATGCCCTCTTGAACCATGAAATGACACTTTTCCCAGTTAAGAGCTAAGTTTGTATCTTCACACCGCTGCAAAACCAGGTGTGTCAATACTTGGTTTAAAATCATCCTCCATGAGGATTTTATGCATGCACAGAGTAGGGCTGATACCCTTGATGTCAGTAATAGACCACCCAATCACTGTCTTGTGTTCTCGAAGCACTCGGAGTAATTTTTCCTCTTCAAGTTTATTAATAGAATTTGCAATGATTACAGGCAAAGTAGAGTATTCTCCCAAGTAGGCATAACGGAGATGAGATGGCAACTGCTTGAGCTCTATTTTTGGAGGCTGTTGAACAGAAGGCAGGTGTTTTGTAGAACATGTGCCCAACTCCTCAAAGTGTGGTCGGCGTGTATATGGAGGATTAGCTTCAAGATATCTTGCGAACATCTCAACCTCACTAGAATCAGCGTGAGAGGATTGAGAATGCACAATGCAAGCCTCCAATGGATTTGATGGATTATGGAGATGGAAATTTTTATGAACTGCATCATCAACCACATCAACTTTGAAGCAGCTATCTGACTCGGTTGGATATTTGATTGCCTTGAAGACATCAAATGTGACATGTTCCTCGCTAAGCCTCAAAATCAGTTGGCCTTTTGTACATTGATTAGAGCTCTACCAGTGGCTAAAAATGATCGACCAAGAAGAAGTGGGACATCTTTATCTTCCTCCATGTCGAGAATGATAAAATCAGCTGGGAAGATGTATTTGTCCACTTTTACCAAAAGATCTTCAACAACTCCTCTTGGATGTTTAATAGACCGATCAGCTAGCTGCAGAGTTACCGTAGTTTCTTTAGCTTCCTCCAAATCTAATTTCCTGAAAATAGAAAGCGGCATCAAGTTAATACTAGCTCCTAAATCACACAAAGCTTTATCAAAACAAAAATAACCAATTGTGCAAGGTATTGTAAAACTCCCTGAATCTTTGAGTTTAGGAGGTAGTTTATTTTGTAAAATAGCACTACACTCTTCTGTCAACATCACCGTCTCATGTTTCTCCATCTTGCGTTTATTTGAAAGAATGTCTTTCAAGAATTTTGCATAACTAGGCATCTGAGCAAGTGCATTTGCAAAGGGGATGTTGATATGTAGTTTCTTGAAGATCTCAAGAAATTTTTCGAATTGCTTGTCTAACTTGTGCTTTTGTAGCATCTGAGAAAATGGGATAGGAGGATCATATGGCTTGATAGGAACGGTTGCCTTAACCTGTGGTGTACCTGAACTCTCTTTCATAGCTGTTGTCTGCTCAGTCTGTTCCACGTGTTCCTCATCAGTGGAAGGTACCACTTCTTTATTTGCAACTGATCTCTTTACATGGATCTCTGGTAACTGAACCCCACTTCTAGTAGTAATAGCTTTAACATGTTCCTTGGGATTCACCTCTGTATTACTAGGTAAAGTACCTGGTGCTCTGCCTGATAAAGCAATTTCCATTTAACCCATTTGTGTCTCAAGATTCTTTATTGAAGCGCCTTGATTTTGAATATTAGTATCTATCTTGTGCATGAACTGTTTGGTTCTCTCGATAAATTTATTGATTGAGTCTTCTAATGATGTATTCTTTTCTGGCTGCTGAAACTGTGGTATGAAATTATTCTGATTATCTTTCCAAGAGAAATTTGGATGGTTTCGCCACCATGGATTATATGTGTTGGAGTACGGGTTATTTTGTTAGTGCTGACCACCTTGAATGTAATCGACCTGTTTAGGCTGTAGTGATAGAATAGGACATTCTGATGTACTATGACTGGCTCCACATTCATCACATGTTGATTTCTTTATTTGCACTGCATTGGCTGAATATGACATACTTTTCACTTTGTGTGCCAATGACTCTATCTGTGCAGATAATGCTGTGAAAGTATCTATCTCATGTACTCCTACAGTTCTCTTTTGTACGACTCTATCTGATGGCCACATGGCAATGGTGGTGGCTACTCTTTCAAACAAATCTAAAGCTTCAACCACTGTTTTGGTAGATAGAGAACCGTTGGATGAAGAGTCAATCATGCTCTTAAATGAAAGAAGTAGTCCAGCATAGAAATGTTGAATTTGTTGTCCCCTGCCAACACCGTGATGAGGGCACTTCCTTAACATATTCTTGAATTTGTTCCACGCTTAATCAAAAGATTTTGTTTCTGACTGTTGAAATATGGAGATATCATGCTTCAACTTCAAAACCTTTGCTGGTGGGAAGAATACGTGCAAAACTTTTGGGCTAGATCATTCCAGGTGGTTATGCTATCAATTGGCAGTGAGTCCAACCACTCAAGAGCTTTGTCCCAAAGAGTATGTGGGAACAAACGTAGCTGGATGGCGTCGTCTGAGATTCTTTGATACTTGAAGTGTTGACACATTTCCAAGAATCTCGAAACGTGTGTATGTGGATTCTCATCGGTCCTGCCATAGAATTGGGGTCCATTCTGAAATAGATGAATGACATTAGTCTTCAACTGAAAGTTCACCTGCCCAAAAGGTGGGTAGACAATGCTGGATTGGCTATGGATGATCTATGGAGTTAAAAAGTCTCCAACTAGCATATTGTCTTCATCAATCTCCTGTCTTGCACGAGCGATCTCGTTGTTCTGCATTATGTCTTGCTGTTTTTGTTCTTTTTGTTGTGTCTTTCTTGCTTCTCTCTGCCTATGGTAAAAAGTGCGTTCAATAACTGGATCAACTAGAATTAGAGATTCGTGTCTCACACTTCACGTGCAATGGTCTAAAAAGAAACAAAGTAAACACGGTACTATCTTAAATAAAATAAGCAATTAAAGCAAATAAATAAATAAGTTCGAATTAGTGATAAAGTAATTGCAAAGAATTAAAACTAAATCTCCGGCAACGGCGCCAAAAACTTGTCAGCGATTTTATGTCTCAAATAGTTTCGCAAGTGTACGGATCGCTCAAGTAGTAAAATGGATTTTGAGTCCAAGTATCGATCCAACAGAGATTTAGATAATTCAGTTCAATCACACTAACCTTAACCGAATCTAATGAACTTTGAAAGATTTTGTGTTTAATAACTAATTAAAATAATAAACTAAAAACAGTTAAATAACTATGGTTCAAATAATTAAAATATTAAAATTGATGAAAGATTGATTTAACTTTAAAAAGGAAAAGTACTAGAATTCCGAATCCACTTGTAGTTGTTATTTCTTCTATCTTGATTCTTGGTTTTGACAAATTACTTCAGTTATGAAGATCAATATCCCTAGATTGTTCAACAGTTTCACTCGAATAAAGTTAAACCTATTTATATGTATGACTCGACTATATTTCTATGACGAATGCGAATACAAACAAATGCATTAAATTTCTGTGGATAATTAAAGATCACCTAAAGCATAGCGGTATATTTCTATCCCCTATCGGACTTTAAGATAATTAAAATAGCGTCTAGCATACTTTTGATCTTTTGATAGTAGCACCACAACAATCATACAATTACTACGTATATAATTGTAGATGCAAACAAATCAAAATTAATTATTCAAAACTATATTGAAATAAATTGTCAAAAACCAAGTCTTAAGATAAAAGAATTTAAACGACAAGTTTCATCGTAATTCTAACACTAATTAAACTAGCCTAGCATACTAATAATAAGAAAATAAGAAGGAGAAGAAAACATGGAATTCATCACCCTGAGAAGAAGAAAACTTGAAAAATAATTGCTTGATCTTGATCTTCTTTGAATTCTTCAAAAGAGCAATCTTGATCTCCATTTGATGCTTTCGTCTATGTTTTTCTCTCAAAAACTCAACAACCTATTATGAGTTAATAACTCATATAAATACTACCCTAATCGTGCCCCAAAAGATACCAAAAAGACCTAAAAATCGTGGGCCAAAAGTTACCTAATCGGGTTGGAATTGAAAAAGGAAAAAAATCTACCGCAGCCAAAAAAATAGCCTAGGCGATCGCCCAGTTGATCCATTTTGCTTGCTGTTTGTTCTTGAGGTTGCTAGGCGCTCGCCCAGCATTAATCTGGCGTGCGCCCAGCTTGAATGTTATGCTTCTGCTTTTTTGTCCTCCAACTTTGAATTCTATCTTCTTTAGTCCTTCAACTTTCTATAATCTCCAATTTGGTCTTTCAACTTTCAACAATGTCCAATCTGGTCCTTCAACTTTCAATTGAGTTCAATTAGATCCTCATTGTTCAAAATATCTTCCAATTTATTGCTCTTTTCATCCATTCTTCTCCAATTGCTATTAAACATGTCCAAAACTGAAATATGAAGATTAAAACACAAAATTAAGTAATAATTCAATAAAATGACGGAATAAAAGCTTAGTTTAAAGGTCCTAATAAGTGCACAAAAGGCACTTATCAGATGTGAAGAATTAAACATTAAAGAAAGACATTATTTGACATGAAATAAACATGGGACAAGATGGGTGAAAATTGATCAAGATTTGTTGGATTTTCTATGATCTATTATAGAATTTGGGGTGTTGTTGATTTCAAAATCATTTTTTTGTGCTAAATTTGCTTCTAAAAGTCTGTGCTACAGCTTTGATAACATAGCACTATTCTCTTGGTTGAGCCTTTGTGCTTTCTTCTTAGCCTCTCATTTTCAAGATTAATATGGTAATTCTACAAGTACAACTTTGAGTTCTGCTTTTCATGCTAGACTTTTAATTGTATTTGATCCTAACACACACGAAACTTATGGTTACTTTGTGTAACTATATAAGTAAGTTTTAAAATAATTAACTTTTTTATTGGTTCAAGTTGTGAATAAGCTACTTATTCAAAACATGTTAGTAAGAAGAAAAATTATGTATACAAACAAACAAGTAACGTACCACTGACATTTTTACACAAAGTTAAATAGGTTGGGAAGTCAAAAGCTCTTGTAACACAAATATGGATTGGCTATGCTTGCATCACTCTATAGTAGTAGGCTCGGTATTTCTAATCCTGATTATTAACATGCATGTTCAACCTTACTTTTTCTATAAAGAATTGTAGAGAGAGACAAGAGCAGAATAAGGTTGAACAAGAGTGGTTACATTTTAAATTTTTTAAGAGACTGTCTATGCATATGAAAAACACTATAAAATAGAAAACTAAATAAAAATGACTTAGTTAGCTCTGGTAAGTCTAGGAGGGAAAAAGAATATAATCATTGTGAATATTGTAGAGATCAAACTCTAAGAAATTTTACAACCACCAAAATTTCTCTCTCTATAATGTCATGACCTTAAAGAACTAGATTACTCAAAGGAGATTTCTTGTATAAACAATGTATCCATTGATGTTTTGGTTAGGCTTTTAGTCCCAATGATCAAAATTAATAGGCACAGAGAGAGTTTCAAAATAAAATTGTTCTGAATAGAGAAAGAAAGAGGCCTTTGGTGACTGGAGAGTTGACACTTCATTCAATGAGGAAGCAAGTTATATTGGAGAAGCCAACTTTAATGATAATTCAAGTTCGATTAAATGTGAGCGATTTAAGTTGGGTATAAAAATGGATGGCATTTCCACGATTTGGATAGAATAAACAAAGCCTTCAACGTAAGATCATCGTGGAGAGTGTAAGAATTTATTTTGAATCATTTTTTCTCTATCAGTGAATGTTTGTAATTAACAAAGAAAATGTTTCTTTTTTCTGTTGTTATTTTGGAGCTTTTATCATAATTAACTAAATTAATTATTTTAATTGAGGCTAATATTGAGGAAAATTTGGTGGTAAACAAAATCAATCAGTTAATTAGTTGTTGAGCTTAGGATGTTTGGCTTTCTGTTGTACCATTGAAGTTTAAGAAGTAATCTTTATTATTGATTATTTATTGATATGTCATTTGTTGTTTAGCATACCAGAAGCATTATCCTCCATCCTTGGATGATAAAGTATACGACACTCAGGGAAGATAGCTAAAAATGTTGCATCCCATAAAATGTTGGCTCATAGTGATGTATGCTTTGTCAAAGATTTCTTGAGGTTGTATGTAAACTTGTCAAAACCAATCAGTCCACGTTGTAAGAATCTCATCGTAGTATCATTTGTGAAACATTATATTGTTTAAATATAGATATGAAGTTTTGTTCTTGACAAGTTTTCTAGGAGAACCATCTAACAATACAATTTCAATGTGTAGATACTCAACTTTTCAAAAAGAAATAAGTGGAATATAATCATTGGACAAGCTACAACTTGAGTTTTAAATGACAATTTGAACTTATTCATAGGTGCATATGGTGTTTTCATCCTCAAACTTCTTCTCATTTTGTTTCAATTGCATGAAATAGACTACCATTGTTGATATATTTTTCTACACAAAATAAATTTGTTAGCAAATGCACAATAGTGAAAAAGAGGAACTTGATGTTGCTGTCACTTACTGTTGGAAAATTCACACCTGATTGTCGAAAAAATTGTGTTGGGATTTTCTAAACAGACTTCATTCAAATTTTGTCACATTTGATCTATAAAAAAACATAATCCATATTTAAAATAGCTCAAATTGCAATGATGAAGACTAATTCAAACTTGTGTCATATTCCAAGAAACCTATACATGTGGTACAACCATTGCTCGATGAAGAATTAGGAAAGTATGAGTGTTAAATGAAAGAATTTCTTGTATATTCCGTAGACTATAAATCAAGTTGTGTTACTAAATCATAAAGACTTCAACCAATTCATAGCTGCATTCAATTTACAAGTTCCAAATTTCTCCAATCTCTTTTTTATTTTGAATTAGAATCATTCAACAATATGCATTGCTTGATTTTTCTAGGTTAAGCGTCTGATTTTCCTATCTTAGTTAGGCCTGTTTGGGAGTTTTGGAGTACATGTTATGAGAGATTTTTAAAGTACCGATTTTAGGTGTTTATGAAGGATCCGATTTTGGGTGATTTTTAGTAGCAATTTTTTGAAATGGTCAAACCCATGCTTGATAGTTTATTATCCAGCGGTTCTGAATATTTTTAAAAGAATCAAATTATATATATGCCCATATAAAAAAATTTAAAAATTTTATGTCCACTTATCATTGGAAATATAAAATTAAATTTATGTTCTTGCATTTTTTTTTTTTTTTTTTGCATATGTTCTCTTATTTTTATAAAATATTAAGTTTAGGATAGTTTAGAAAATGATTGCTTGAAGGAGGGTAAAATTGAAAGAAATTTTGAAGAACGATCAAAAACCACCGATTTGAAACAGTTTAAAAATTGTCCAAAATTGGTGATCCAAAAACTAACAAGCACCGATTTTTATAATTCTTCATAAACGATACTTCCCAAAATCGGTCGAAACCGGTGAAAAAAAAAACTCCCAATCCCCTTAAGCAGGGAAAGAGATGAAAGCAAATACTGTGATTGGAGATTTGATGACACCACTACTATTTCATAATTTTCATGTTGCTCATGTATTGTAATCTTGTGAAACTTGTGGAAATTTCAATTTAAATAAATACTTATATTGAGTCATGTATCAGCTTCCGTAAATAGCTTAAGAAAAAGAAGAGAATAGCATCATAAACAACTTAAAAATGACAAGGTTGCAGTGTTTGTATGTGAATGTGAAGTGTACATCGAACTAAGCACATCAAATTAAGTAATACGTATTTTTCTCAACAAATTTTAATATATGTTTTGCTTAGTTTTTAATAAGCAAGAAAATAATTAAGAAATTCACTAATAATGACCACGCTATTAAATACTAAATTAAAATATAACACGTGCCTTGCACGTGCAATTCCCTAGTGTATATATATATATATATCTCTACTATAATATAAGTGTCTATCACCTGTTTACTATTCACCCTTCAAACAACGCGACGTCGTTTTGTTAATTTAGTATTCCTAATTTCGTCCAAATCTCACCATTTTGTCCTAATTTTTTGGCACTTTTTTTATATTAAATTAATATCTTTGGCCGCATTTTTTGACTTCTTCATCTTTTCTTTTCTTTTAGTTATTTTAATATACATATATTAGTGTCTTTTAGCCACAATTATTGACTTCTTATATATTATAGTAAATATATATTCATTTTTCCCTTCATAAGTCATCAAATTTGGTGCTTTTTTTTTCCCCAGTTGCTATGGGGAACAAAAGACGAAATACAATCGATTCCTAAAGGTTTTGGTAAATTTTATTTTCTCTATATTGCAGTTTTTGTTGTCCAACTTAAATATTTGTTGCAGCTTATACATTAAGTATTTTTACATAATTCCAGTTGGAGACGATATCCCTATGGGTTACCTAACCATTGGCTTTGGTTTCACATAATTTCATGTTATATAACTCAAGTTATGGACAATTTTGTAAATTGCGACAACATGAATCCGAGAAACTACCTTGGATGTTTCGGTGAGCATTTTAGTGTGTCAAAACATGCCGTCGGATTATCAAATTTTTATATGTGGTAGCTACATAGGTATTCTACGTTCCGTGAAAATTTCATATTGTTCAATGATCGTTTTCTATGTCAAATAAATTTTTTTTGCTCCATGACTGGGTGAATTGTTTCTCCAAACTGCACTTTCTGTTGACTAACTCAAAAATATGCTGCACCTTATATATTAAGTATTTTTACATAATTACATTTTGGAGACGATAGCTCTATGGGTTACCTAACCATTGGCTTTGGTTTCACATAATTTCATGGTATATAACTCAAGTTATGGACAATTTTGTAAATCATGACCGTATGAATCCGAGAAACTGCCTAGGGTGTTTCGGTGAGCATTTTAGTAAGCCGAAACATGCCGTCGGACTATCAAATTTTGATATGTGGTAGCTAAATGAGTATTCTATGTTCCCTGAAAATTTCATATTTTTTGGTTATCGTTTTCTATGTCAAACAAATTTTTGTTACTCCATGACCGGGTGAAGAAATTTTAGTAACACTGCCCTTATTTTGAAAATTTTATTCACCTAGTCATGGAATAACAAATAATTCTTTGACATAGAAAACGATCAACGAACAATACGAAATTTTTAGGGGACATAGAATACTCAGGTAGCTACCACATATCAAAAATTGGTAGTCCGACGGCATGTTTAGGCATACTAAAATACTCATCGCGAAACCTCCTAGGCTGTTTTTCGGATTTATGCCGTCGACGTCTTGAAATCGATATTATAAACCAATCAAAAACTTTAAGTAGTGTAAATATCTTTTAAACTTTTGTGGACCTTGGTTTTGTGGTAGTTTTAGTGGATTCCCATGTTTTGGTTACACGTTAATGATGTGAACTTGAAAGGTTTTGCAAAACTTTCATGTTTTTCTAAGATGCGCTTTCGTTGTCCAACTCAAAATTTACTACACCTTATATATTAAGTATTTTTACATAATTCCAATTGGAGACGATAGCCTTATGGGTTACCTAACCATTGGCTTTGGTTTTACATAATTTCAAGTTATATAACTCAATTTATGGACAATTTTGTAAACTGTGACAGCATGAATCCGAAAAACTAACTAGGATGTTTCGATTAGCATTTTAGTAAGCCGAAACATGCCGTCGGACTATCAAATTTTGATATGTGGTAGCTACATGAGTATTCTATATTCCTGAAAATTTCATATTTTTCGGTGATCGCTTTTCTATGTCAAATGAATTTTGTTAATCCATGACTAAGTGAAGTTTTGAATTTTTTTTTTTTTTTTTCCCACTTTGTCTCATAACTCGGCAAAGTTAGTATTAAAAAAAAAAAAAAAAAATCCCCCCAAATGAGTTTCTCGAGTTACTCGAGAAATCAAAAAAAAAAAAAAAAAAATTTTACTTTCTCAACTAACTCGAGAAAGTAAAAAAAAAAAAAAAAAAAAAAAAAAAAAAAAAACTTTCTCAAGTTACTCGAGAAAAAAAGAAAAAAAAAATTCTTTCATTTTTTTTTTTTTTACTTTGTCGAGTTACTATACAAAGTTTTTGAATTTGTTTTTTTTTTTTTTTTTTAACTTTGTCGAGTTACTAGACAAAGTTTTTGAAATTAATTTTTTTTTTCACTTTGTCAACTACAAAGCGTTAAATTTTTTTTTTTTTTTTTTTTACTTTGTCGAGTTACTCAACAAAGTTTTTTTTTTTTTTTTTAATTTTTTTTTTTGTCGTTGTCGAGTTACTCAACAAAGTGGTAAAATTTTGAAATTTTTTTTTTTTTTTGGCCACTTTGTCGAGTTTCCTCGACAAAGTGGTAAATGTTGATTTTTTTTTTTTTTTTGCCCACTTTCCTCGACAAAGTGGTAAAGGTTAGATTTTTTTTTTTTTTTGCCCACTTTGTCGAGGAACTCGACAAAGTGGTCAAATGTTGAATTTTTTTTTTTTTGGCCCTTTTTCCACTTTGCTGTTTGAATATTTTTTTTTTTCCTTTTTCCACTTTGCCTGTTTGAATATGTTTTTTTTTTTTTAGTAATTTGCACTTTTAGTCCACAACCTTTTTATTTATAACAAATTTACCCCTAATTTTTTTTAACATTGGCCATCCCCGACCTTTGAATTTTGTTGCAAATTTTATTTTGTCCTCCTTTTTAAATAAAAAAAAAACTAATAACAACAAAATAAAACAAAAATGTAAATGAAGTCCTACAACTTCTAAAAAGTAGTCCATTTTGATTTTGACATTTTTTCATTTTTTTAATTTGCACTTTTGTCCAAACCTTTCAAATTTGTAACTAATCTACCCCAACTTTTTTTTTTTGGCATTGGCCATCCAACTATCACCTTTTTGTCCTACATCTTTGCATTAAATTTTTATAAAATCAGCTTTTGTTGACTTTGCTATTTTTTTTTTTTAAGATTTGGTGTTGGTTTTGTCGAGTAACTCTAAAAAAAATACAATAAAGAAAAAAATTCAAAAATTTGTCAGATAACTCGACTAACTATCACCCTTTTGTCCTACATATTTGCATTAAATTTTTATAAAATCAGCTTTTGTTGACTTTGCTATTTTTTTTTTTTTAAAGATTTGGCTTTGGTTTTGTCGAGTAACTCTAAAATAAATATAATAAAGAAAAAAATACAAAAATTTGTCAGATAACTCAACTTTTTTTTTTATTTAATTTCGATTTTAATTTAGTTTACCTTTTGAATTCTAAGGTAAATTTTTTATATTTTTCAAATTTTTTTTTTACATATTATTCTAAATAAATGCAGTATATGTTTAAGAATCAATTTTTTTTTTTTTTATAAGTTACAATTAAGATAGGCATTTACCTTTATTCTTGGATTGACTCCTCTTACAAAATGTGTATCATTGTCACATTGTGTGCCTTTTTATAGGATGTTCAATGAATATGTTTATTCCAATATATACATCTATCAATTACTACATTCATCTCCTTAAATAATTCATATAGCGAGTTCATTAATTCACTTAATTTTATGTGAATGTTACATGGCTTATTATAGAATATTCAATGAACACATTTATCTCGATACATGTATCTTAGTATCTATCAATTACAACATTTATCTCTTTAAATAATTCATGTATGTAGCGAGTACAAGAAATTTTAATTTCATGTGTCTAATTATTAAAATATATAAATGGTCACTAATTATTCAAAATGAAAAAGTCCACATACAAAAAAAAAAAAAAAGTGAACAGTAACTTTTTCGAGTTACTATTTAACTCGAAAAAGTTTGTCGAGTTACTATTCAACTCGACAAACTTTTTCGAGGCGAATTGTAACTCGAAAAAAGTACTTGTTCATGCAAAAAAACCATACATGATGTGACCTTGGTTTTGTGGTAGTTTTAGTGGATTCCTATGTTTTGGTTACACATTAATAATGTGAACTTGAAAGGTTTTGCTAAACTTCATGTTTCTCTAAGATGCAGTTTCTATTGTCCAACTCAAAAATTTACATCACCTTATATATTAAGTATTTTTACACAATTCCAGTTGGAGACGATAGCCCTATGGGTTACCTAATCATTGGCTTTGGTTTCACATAATTTCATGTTATATAACTCAATTTATGGACAATTTTGTAAACTGTGACAACATGAATCTGAAAAACTAATTAGGATATTTCGGTTAGCATTTTAGTAAGCCGAAACATACCGTCGGACTATCAAATTTTGATATGTGGTAGCTACATGAGTATTCTATGTTCACTGAAAATTTCATATTTTTCGGTGATCGTTTTCTATGTCAAATGAATTTTTGTTAATCCATGACTAAATGAAATTTTGAAATTTGTTTTTTTCCTTTTTCCCCACTTTGCCTCATAACTCGGCAAAGTTAAAAAAAAAAAAAAAAAAAAAAATTCTCCAAATGACTTTCTCGAGTTAGTCGAGAAAGTAAAAAAAAAAAAAATTATCAAAATACTTTCTTGAATTACTCGAGAAAGTTAAAAAAAAAAAAATCAAATGACTTTCTCGAATTACTCGAGAAAGTCAAAAAAAAAAAAAATTTCAAAAAAAATTTTCGAGTTACTCGACAAACTAAAAAAAAAAAAAAAAATTCAAAAGATTCGACAAAGTCATTACAAAAATAAGTTCAATCAAAAGATTAACTCGAAAAGGTCTTGATTTTATTTTTAATTTTTTTATTGTAACTCAACAAATTGTTGTCGAGTTGACCGATAAATATTTAATTTTTTTTTTTTTTGTAACTCGTAAAAATCTTAATTTCTTTTTAACAAAAAAATAAAATCAAATGGCCAAAATAAGGTAGTATTACTAAAATTTCTTTACTTAGTCATGGATTAAAAAAAATTCTTTTGACATAGAAAACGATCACCGAACAAAATGAAATTTTCAAGGAATATAGAATACTCGTGTAGCTACCACATATCAAAAATTGATAGTCCGACGGCATGTTTCGGCTTACTAAAATGCTTATCGAAACATCCTACTAGAATAGGAAGGAAAAAAAATGAAAAAGTCGACAAAAAAAATAAATACAAAAAATGGGCTTTGTCGCGAATTTTTTTTTTAATGACTTTGTGGAGTTGCTCGACAAAGTCTTTTGAATTTTTGAATTTTTTTTTTTAATGACTTTGTCGAGTTACTCGACAAAGTTTATGAATTTTTTTTTATTTTTTCATTTTGCCGAGTTACTCGACAAAGTGTTTGAAATTGTTTTTTTTTTTTTTTTTACTTTGTCGAGTTACTCGACAAGTTTTTTGAAATTATTTATTTTTATTTTTTTTTCGCTGTAACTCGGCAAAGTGTTTGAAATTATTATTAATTTTTTTTCCCACTTTACTCGGCAAATTGTTTTGAAATTTTTTTTTTTTTATCCTTTTTCCACTTTGCCTCGGCAAAGTGTGTGAAATCTTTTTTTTTTTTTTTTATTTTTTTTTTCCACTTTGCCGAGTTACTCGGCAAAATGTGTTAAAAAAAAAAAAAAATTTTTTTTCCACTTAGTGTTTGAATCTCTTTTTTTTTTTAGTAATTTGCACTTTTGGTCCACAACCTTTTCATTTTATAACAAATTTACCCCTAACTTTTTTTATTAATATTGGTGTTCAATTTGCTTATAAGAAAAAATAAAATAAAATAGTAAAAAATTAAATGAAAATCTATTTGCTACTAAATTATAAAAAAAACAAAAACACACCAAAAAATAATAAATAAAGGTCCAAATGCGCTCGACAAATACATACCCAAATTAAAAAAATAAAAATAATTAAAAAAATAGTTTAAAATGGGCTAAAAACCCATTTTTATTGTTTTGGGGGGTGTTTGTTAAATACACACCCCCAATATTAAAAAAAAAAAATTAAAAAGCTTCAAAATGGGCTAAAAGCCATTTTGATTTTACGTGGAGGAGTGGGTGTTTGTCGAGACATACATTTAAAAAAAAAAATTAAAAAAGCAAATTTGGGTGTATGTTTGTCGAGTTTCTCGATAAACACACACTCATATCAATCAAAATGGGCTTTTGACTTTACATTTTTTTTTTATATTTTTTTATTTTAATGCAAAAAACTTTTGAATTGTAAGGTAAATTTTTTATATTTTTTTACAGATTATTCTAAATAAATGCTGCATATGTTTAAGAATCAAATTTTTTCAAAAAAAAAAAAAAAAAAAAAGTGTGAATTAGAAATTGACCGTTCACGCCATCAACAACATTACCTTTCAAATATTTTTTTTAAATAATTTTGTCGAGTGGTTAGACGTGGACTTTTGTCTTCTTTTTTTTCAAGTATATATAATATTACAGTTTTTGTTACTTGAGTGATTAGACGTGGGCTTTTTGGGTTTTTGTCGAGTTTTTCGACAAAGTCCAAAAAAAGGAACAAAAAAAATCTCTAAACTTGACAAAACAAAACAAAAATGAAAAATTGGAAAAACTTTTTTTTTTTTTTATGAGTTTATATATATATAATATATATATATATATATATATAATCGAGAACCATTAACTCGACAACCATGTGTGTATACATACATATATATATATATATATATATATATATATATATATATATATATATATATATATATATATATATTTCTTCCTTTATGCTTGATTTCCCCTCTCCAACGACTAAATTAGGGATCCAATCCAGCCAGTTGAATCTGTGTAAACATCTCATGGGATCTTCATCCTTTACAATTTGAAGTCGGATCTGGTAAAATGGTTGCACTGTGTTTTTGATTTTGTGTTCTACAGTCAGAAACCATCCTCATCATATTAACTTGATAGATTACAATTTCATTAGATCAATGCTATTTAATTATGGTCAGATAAGTTATCTCAACAAAATCCAGTAGCCGAGATTGTTGGTGGTCGAGTTAACTACTAGACAACCATGGTTGTCGAGCAACTCGACCACATGGTGTTGTCGAGTTGCTCGACAACCTCCATTCTGCTCGATCTCCTGGTTGTCGAGCAACTCGACAACCATGGTTTTCGAGCAACTCGACAACCATGGTTTTCGAGTAACTCGACCACATGGTGTTGTCGAGTTGCTCGACAACCTCCATTCTGCTCGATCTCCTGGTTGTCGAGCAACTCGACAACCATGGTTGTCGAGTAACTCGTCCACATGGTGTTGTCGAGTTGCTCGACAACCATGGTTGTCGAGTAACTCGTTAGATAAATATATCTTTCTTCTATTCTGCTCGATCTCCCTCTCCAGCTACTGTGAATTAGGGACATAGCTCCAATCCAGCTTGTTGAATCTGCGTAAACATCTCGTGGGATCTTCTTCCTTTAGAATATGGAGTTGGATCTGGTAAGATGGTTGCACTGTGTTTTGTGTTCTACAGTCAGAAATTCGCAATTCCCGATTTGTACATAGGGTTTTGCGTCACCTATGTGGCGTTAAGGGACATTGTTTTCCTCATGTGAAGCTACAAAAAATTATATAATTGGAAAAATGTCTAATGGGTATTCGGGGTACTCTGCAATTTCACCCCCAAAACCAAATTTCTTCGATTTGTTTGAACTCCCTGCCTCCCTCCACAGATCCACTGTATCAGGAAACTCCAAAGTCAACCTTCAGCAAGGTTTGGAAACTGCTTTGGATTTTATTCCTTTCATCATAAGTTGACTCTATTATCCTGATGCCTTTTCTCACACATACAGGCAATGAAGTATTGTCCAAAGAAAAAGATTCTGAATTTTAAGGAACTGCTTCAAGAGGAGAACTTGTACCTGATTACTGAGGTATCTAGAATTTATATATATTTTGTTTCTTCAATTTTTTTAGCTTGTTGTATAATAGGGAACTTGGACATTTGTTTCCCAGAACATACTTTGGAAGTTTGACGCGACACTGGAGAGCAGAAAGTTCTGAATATGAAAAAAATTAATGAATTCAAAATTTAGAAATTCAGTACTTTAATCTCTAACAGCGTCATTATTCATTTCTTCTCTTTTTTCCTAATGGAAGAGCAATTCAATGTTTTAACAATTTACCCATTTCCACTCTGATAGGTTGTAGTTGCTCTGGCAATCATATAATCAATTTGTCTCCCTTGTTTAGAACCTTCCCTCTCACCTTCAAACCAAAAGATAAACACACAAGTCATATCCATTTTCAATCACTAATTTTATACGTTGGTGGAAATTTGAGTGCTTCAGATTCTTATATTAAGAATAAACAGTACAAATTATAAAGCCTCCAATGTCACATATTACGATTGTTCTCATGGAGTATTATTTTTTTATAATATAAGTACAGAGTTATGCACTTCATATATAGGTTATTCATTCTGAATTCTATTAGAGTATGAGTTTGCTAATAATTTCATATCACCAACTAGGAAGGGGATGAAGGACGCGTCGATTTTTGTGTTGGTTCATTCATTTACAGGTATGTAATGGTATGAATCAGTACAGTCAATAATGAAATGTCAAACCAAAAACACACTCGGGCATTTCAAGTAGTATAAAGACACTGGAATGCCTCCTTAGATGTTGTATAATGTTCAAAATGTCAAAAAATGTCCACCTCAAAAAACCTTATTTAGTCAGTTGTAATCATAGCACATCCCAACTACTATTCACTTGAAACTGCAATTATGGAAGTTTTTAAATTTGAAACCCAAATCTGAATGTAGCGTGTTTCAGATTTGTGCTATTTAAACTCCAAGTTAAGATTATGTAGGGGAAAAAGCAGACAAGACAAAGAAAAATGTGTCGTAGCGAGATATGTTAACGTACGATGTAGAATATCATGAAGAGATCCTTTCGAGAACATGTTGATTTCCATCAACACAATAACCAAGTAATTCAACAAAATTTTCTTGTTTTAGCCTTGACACTCTATAGAAAAGAATTATTTTCTTTGACACCATAGAAAAGAATTCCTCCTCAGAGAAAAGAATGTACTTTAACTTTTTGAGGTTCTTACTTTGAATTATTTTCTTAATTTATATTTCTTCTCGTTTGGATTTTCTAAGCATTGTTTTGGCAGAATTATGGTGTGTGGGGTGCTTGCGCTTCTGAGACTCCTAATCTTTTTCGCACTCAATTGAAATTCTAATGGCACCTTATAAGTAGCTCAGTAATAGAAATGCAGCTTCACCTGAATATGTTTTGCTTCCTTTTGCATTTTGTTGAATTAATATCATGCATTATTTTTTCAATTAAACAGAATATAGTGCATGGGGATATTTGAGCCTGATAATCTTTTAGTTACTGGTAATGGCACAGTTAAGATTGGTGATTTTAGCTTGAGCCAGGTTTTTGAGGTAAGAAGAGATTTCTTTCAAGTAAAACCATTGTTAGTTTCTAGAGTATATGCATGTTTTATATTATTATAGGTGCAAAATGGGAAAATCATTACTGTTTGCCACTGTCAGTGGCGGAGAGGTTGAGAAAAATTCAACCTAGAGTTTGTATCCGTCTTGCCATTAGGGTGCACTAGATAAGTTTGCATAATTAGCCTACTAACTGATGAACAGGCTCCAAGAACAAGGTTAATTTGAACAAAAACTGAAATTGGCAGCCAAAAACTGGAACTTATTGTTAGTGAATTATTCACAGAATGTGCATCTGAATCTTCAACTAGCTGTAGTGCTAAATCCCTAGATACACAATTCGTGTTATTAAACAATTGAATCAAATTATATGAGTTGATCAGTGGAAGTTACTAAATGATAATGAATGAAGCTATAATAGATTTCTGTAAAATTTCATGGATTAATATGCAACAACTGATACATTTTAAACTCTATCCTTAATTTTCTATGGAAATGAATTATTTTACTTAATATTGGAAACCTTGTTAATGACATAATTTAATTGCAGTGGGTCTCTAAGTTGCATGGACACGAACACGCGTTTACGGACACGGTCATAAGTGATTTTTCTAAAAAGTAGGACACGTCGATTTATATTTTTTAAACTTACATATTATATCTTTATTTTTATATCGTTTCAGAGGCACAACAGATGCCCCATGTCGAATACTTGGTTTAATTACTGATTTATTCAAATGTGAGTCTCCTGGTTTGATTTAAAAATAATTATTAGCTCTATTTATTTGAGACTATTTTCAAGAATTGTATTTTATTCTCATTTTTGTTTTGTGGGAAATCAATTACGATTCTACATTTACAAATATTACGAAGAAAACAGTTAGTGCAACTATTGTTAAGGGGAAATGAGGAGGAAAAATCAACTTTAGACATAGTATTAAAATTGTCATTGATTATCATAATTATATTCATGTGCCAAATAAGATAGACATTAAAAGAACCAACAAATGTTATGTATGCTAATTGAAACTCTGCTTTATGAGAGAGATTTCTTTATTAGTCATTTTATAGCTTTAGAAAATCCATCAATTTACTTTGCCTAGAAACTAAGCTTACTTGAACTTAGCTTCAAGACAAGTCTCAATGACTTTTGATACACACCTAATTCATAAATGTTCCTTCTTATAATGGTAAAGTCTGAGATGTTAAAGGTGCAATTTGTATATTTTTGTTGATTATTCTCTTACCGTAGTTAATTATAAATAGCTTTTTTAAGCTCTTAACTTGACCCATTAGCAAGTGGCTCTCTTTTCTCCTTTTCTTTTTTATTTTTTAATTGGGCAACTAATGATGTATATAGAGAAATTTTTATTTCAGTATGGTTTAATAATAAATAAGTTTCGTTTATTTACAAGTATCTTTTCGAAGCATTTATTTTATATCTTCGAAGTCTTCATATGTATAAGATTATTATCATCTTCAATTCATTAAACCAAAACTAAAAGAACAAGATTGTATTGAAATGTTGTAGTTTATAAGTATTTAAAGATTTTTGTTATGATTTTGCCTGTAGAATTGGGCTTTTCTTGTGCCAATCTTAAGTTAGATTATTTGTTGACACTTTCACCAGCATTCGACATGCGTGCTTTTCGAGGAAAACAGAGTTCAAACCATCAAGTAATCTTTTCCAGTCATTAAGTTCTCTTCCAGCGTTGTATCCATTTCTCTGTGTCAAAAATCTGAAACCCTATTCTGAGATTTTTTTCTTAATTCTATTGGTTATAAATATTTTGTATCCATTTAGTGTATTTCTATATCAAGATCCAAATTCTTGAGTGATTCTTCAACAGGGCAAGTAGTATATATTATAAATTCCTCAATAATTGCATTTGCATCTTGCCTTTATTTTGGTAACATTCTGTATTATTTTTCTTTTATCTGGATTTTTAAAATATATTTTCGTGATCTTGGGTATGATGTTGATAATGTCTCGTAAGTATCGATTTTGATATTTTTGCGATCCCGATATTTGTTTAAATGCTTATTGTACTACGTAAATAATGGTTTTTTCGTAGTCGATTAACATTTCAAGTTGAGTTTGGCTAATGATGATGTTATAGTGTAAAACAAGGATGTGGAACTGAAATTAAGTATTAAATATGGAATACTAAAAACATTGAAATAGATGGAATGGAAACTTTCTAATAAACAAATTTTGTTATTTTCAGGCTTCTTTTCAAGCGTTGATATGGTTTGCTTGGCTTTAGAATTCTATACTTATAGTGGTTGGATGAGTAAAGATTCTGTTTCCTCATGTTCCATATTTCTCATCTTTTCAGATCTTTTGGTTTGAATGACTGTGTTTTCGACATTACTTGGTTTAAGTTAGAGATGGGTATATACCTCGGTGCTCCTAAAATGCAGAGAAATGTTCGTAAGATGGTGAGAACAATGAGGCTTGGATATGGCTTATCATCCATGCAAGGGTGGCGTGCCACAATGGAAGTCAGTATGTTATCACTCAATACTACACTAAGTGTCTCCTCGCTAATGAATCCATGTGGAAACTACTTAATGATCGAAATGTTTGTTGGAGTCGACAAATGCAAAAACTTCACCTGCGTAGCAAAAAACACAATGCGAAAGGGATTCTTCAAATATGTAGATTGCTTCAATCTAGATGATCATGAATGGTCTGGATCAAACCAGTATATTAAGATCCCAACTCAAATCTAACATCATATTTTCTGATCAAAAAGGTTCTTGATGGTATGTGGGCCCATTACCTTTTTTTTTTTTTTAATGGTATCTAGGCCCATTGCCTATTTTTTTATACCAAAGTTTTTTTTAATATGGTATGTGGGCTTTAGCCCATTGAATATTTTTTTCAATTTTTTTTTGGGTTTGCTTGTCGAGTTACTTGACAAGCAAACCAAAGTGTTTATTTATTTATTTTTTTGTGTTGTGTGGGCTTTTAGCACATTTCTATTATTAATTTTTTTTTGCACTTTTAGTCCTCAATTTTTTCAATTTATAACAAATCAACTCCTAACTTTTTTTTAGGGTTATAAATTTTTTTTTTCATATAACAAATCAATTCTTTCATGGCACCATATTAACTAGGGTTTCTATCATTTGGAAAATGAAGAAAAATACTGGAAACTTAGACATTTGGATTTATCTTCATGTTGATAAATATATTCTATATTCTAAAATCTAAATTTAACTAATTGAGTCTGTATTAAATGGGTGTTTGGTCGTCATTATTAGGGTTATGAGAAAGTGCTTGATAATCTTTATTCGTGTAATCCAAGATATAAAGCATCAGGAGTATATTTGTTCAATGGTTATGTCAAATCAAATCAAGTATCCCTCCATGTAGTAATTTTAACGACGAACAATGTGTATTTCAATTATTAAGTATTATGTAATGCTTAAGTTTTCGTAGAATATTTTCCCAAGTTGAAAGAGGACCTTCAAATTTTAAAGAGAAGCCATATTGATACCTAATAAGAAGTCTTAGATTTCAACATTCTCTTTGAATCAAATAAGTATAAAAGGCTTCAAAATATAAGCAACCCATTCTAAATAACGATTTGCAGAAAGAAAAGGACTTTATCAATGTTTTCAAAAGATAATGCTTCAAAAATGATATTGTCAGATGACAATTGTCATCAATGGAGAATACGAACTATCGGCTAAATTTCTAATTGACAATGGAGATTGGACTTGATCAAAACAAAGATCCATCGAAGGGTTTAGTTCGATTAAATACCACTTTTTACTCCCTTTTAGCAACTTTATTTGCACAAGGGCCACAAATTTTTATTATTCATTAGATCGCATTATTTATAATAACTTTAATTTTTGTTTAGGTAGGAAAGGGTTTCATGGACACGGAGGAACTTATTGAATGCTAACAAAAGATGATGGTGATAACTGGCATGTGGTACAAATTCTAATTTTTGTGCTCGCATAAATTCTTTAGCATGTCTTCAATTTTGATTCACATTTAATTTTCAAATATTACTGCTCTAATTGATTCAATACATCTCATAATGCACACACATTGTTAATGCACGATATGTGATTACAGACTTCCAAAAGACCATGAAATCATTCGCTGACCCAAACACCAACTCCAAGATTCATGTAAGCTATATTCAGCTCATCTAAACAGTAGTTTATATTCAATTAACCCTCCCAAATTCCTTATTTCTTTCATCTTTAAACAATAAATTACATAATTTTTCTTTTACCCTACTTTGTGTTTTTTTTAAAAAAAAATAATAAATCAAGTGTGACCTATCACCTCAAATTCATTATGATGTTATGATTGAAAAACACTCAATTTCATGAACACTAAAAAGATTGTGTAGTTGTTCAACGATGGCCGATTGGAAAGAAAAAGAAATAGAATAATTTAATGTTCTAATTAGGTTATAATCATGGAAGTGCTCTTCACTCTTACGAAAATTTGCATGATTCAAACACAATGATCCGTGAAAGTTCAATGGAGAAAAAGAAAAGAAAAGAAATCCTTCGTATTTCTCTCACATCATAATACACTCACTATTTAAATATATATTACGCTTATCATTTCGTGTACGGATAAATCAATGTATTTTAGCATATGGCGCATAAAAATACACATTCTATTGTTCTGCTTTAGTCACTCATACAATGAAGATATATCACTAACTCGTTAGATCTTCTATCGCATGAAGCAACCAAGTTCTTGTAGGTAATTACTTTGCATTGACTCTGTGTTCCAAGCGCGTGACTTAGAAAGTGGGAAAATAGTTGCTTTGAAGAAGATACGATTTGACAATTTTGAGCCGAGAGAGTGTTTGTTTCATGGCTCAAGAAATAATGATTCTTCGCCGGCTTGACCATCCAAATATTAATAAAGATGGAGGGATTAATTACTTCCGATTATCATGCAAAGATATATCCGGTGTTTTGAGAACATGATATCTCGGAGCTATTAACTTGCCCGAGACATAAAGTTCAAAGAAGCATGTGTTTGGATATTTATGTGGAAGGATATATTTTTCTCTCTGAGCACATTGGATTAGAACAATCTAATTTTGATTACAATGGTGATTTGCACCTTAGATGACACTAGATCGAAAAATTGAATATCTTGTAATATTTGGAAGCATGTTAGATTTTAATATTTAAAATTATTCACAAGGAAAAAGGGAGGATTTTTGTGCAGCTTTGAGAGTTCATGTGTGCATATCTAAGATGATTCACTGAAAATGCTAAGAGTTGTATTATTTTTTGTCGCTGCTTCTGGAGAACTGATTATTAAACTTATTAGATTATTAAACAAAGAGTTAGAATTTTTTAACTTAGCAAAGGCATGGGACAATTAGAAATAAAATCCCACCATTGGAACAACATAACTTTACAAAAATTAATGAGTTCATTATTTGACAAGTACAAAAAAATATTTAAATTCTATCAAAATTATATTAACACAATCGCTTTTAATTAGTAGATTATCACGGACAACTTACGTGCATAGCACGTACATATAACTAGTGTATATATATATATATATACACACACACACACACACACACACACACACACACACACACACACACATACATACAAAAATGTTTCAAACTTTTCAAATTAAAAAGGTTTTAAACTTTTCAATTTCCCGCCTTTTCTTTCTTAAAAAAATTTTGAAATTTTCAAACTTCCATTTTCCTCCTTTTCTTCCATAAAATTTGAAATTTCCAAATTTTCATTTCCCGCTTTTTCTCTCTCTATATAAAGGGGAGGATTTCATTTTTTGTGGGTTCATTTTCATATTCTCAAAAGCAAACTTCTACAACCCTCATCTCTCCAACAAGCCACAACTCGATTCTTGTCGTTATCCAACCGTCTTCAATAGCCATCGATCAAGACACCGGCCGGGCACTCGTCGATCGACCGAAGAGACCGTGGGCCAGTCTATGCAGAAGGTCGATCGAGGTGAGTATTTTGCTTGCTTCCATTTTTATTTTTTTTGTGTGTGGCCCAATCTCCTTCAAGATTTTGATATTTGGAATGTCTTTTTCTTTGTGACTTGCAGCTTACTTACCGAAAGGCACCTCGATCGAGCGCTTTGTTTTGTCAATCGACCATGAAATTGTCAAAAGAGTCTATAGCCCTTTGTCGCCTTCTATTTTTATAGCCCGACCGACTTTTTAGTCTGCGGTGTAACCTCCAATTTGTGCAGGTAGTACTTTCCTCGATAATGAATCTAGCATTAAATCTTCATCCGATTCTACCGGCGAGAGCCGTAGTGGTTCAAGTAGTCACTCGAGCGATCGTAGTAGTTCTACGAAGTTAATCGATTGATGGACTTATCGGGAAAAAGTCAACCAGTATCAGAAGTTACCCGACAGTCGGCTGATATCTTGGAACCGAGTGATCATTCGGATGGAGCCGTACGAGTTAAAGGTAGAATGCCACCCATTAGATCACATAGTACCTCTTAGCATTTCCAAAGGCTATAGCGTGTTTAACTTTGAAACCAAGTTGGATAGGATGCTAGTAAAATTTAAGATTTTTTATGACCACATATATAGAGCCCCGTACCCAACAGAACGGCTCCCCGGGTCGAATCCCTTCGAGATTGCCATGTATAAAGATAGCATGGGTGGATGACTTAGGTTTCCAATACATCCCTTTTTCGTTCCATGTTTTATGAATTTCACTTAACTCCCAGCTAGGTGGACCCAAACGCTTGGAGATTAGCTCTATACTTTCTGTACATGTGTCTTCTTCACGATATCAATCCATCCATTGACCTTTTTAGGTGTGTTGTTTAAATGCATCGCCTTGCGTCTTGTGACAGTTACGTGTACTTTTCCACTCAGGTTTCTTTCCACATGGCCCACTATAGGAATTCATCTAGCATGTGGAAAAACTTTTTTCTTTGTTAGGCTTGCTATTGGTAGTTTTCCTTTCGATACCTTTTGGAAACATCCACAAATCTGACTATTCAATAGCCCAGTAGACATCACTCCTTTGTTGACCTATGGTTAACTTTAAACCTTAATGTTTTGATTATTACAAACAAATTGGTTATGTTTTCTAACATTTTATTTTCAAGAAAAATTCAAAGCGCTACAAATCGAACTCTCATGCAATATCAAGTTCAAAATCAATACAAGAGTTCAAGCATCTCAAGATTCGCCAAAATACAAGACTCGAAGATCAAGATTGAAGAATAGACTTTTAGATAAAATTGTAAAGGTATTAACTCTTTAATCCTTAGCAATTAAATGAACGAAAGCTCAAAAATAATTTTTATCACTTGCAAAAAATTAGTTTTATCAAAGCCAAAA
>CM042664.1:18672224-18738033 GCA_023638005.1 Forsythia suspensa | reverse complement strand
TTTTTTTTATTTACATTATGTAATACACTTAATATTTGTGTATTTATTAATTTTGTCATATTATTTTTAACTAACTCGTGGATCTTAAAAGCTATCATATAACATAATTTTATATTATTTTAAATTCGGATAATATGTTATATTTGATATTTTCAAAAATAAAAAAACATAGTGCCTGAAAAATGTGTTATAATATTTATTTTCATTTATTATACTTATTTTAATATTCTTTATAGCAAAATTTGTATTCATATTTATGAAAAAATTTATAAATAAATATGCACGATACATTTGAAAATAATTTATAGATGATTTCTTTCATATAAAATTGTTATAATAAATTGATTATAATTACTAAATTATTATAATAATGCGATAATTAATTAATAATATATTGATACAAAATGTTTTTATTATACTATAAATTTATTATAGTTATTTTTAATAATTTCTTATAGTACTTGCTAAAATAAAAAAATTATTAATATATTGTATTAATGAATTATGATATATATATTAAATTTATATTATATATATTATTTTTGACTATATTTTAATAAATGATAGGTTAAATAAAATTTTTTATATACTTTATTTATGAAGTTACTTACGATATTCAAATTTGAGCCTCACGAAGTGCTTGAGAAATAATACCACAAAATAACAATGAAGAATTATTTAAATGTATTAAATAATCTAAATAATAAAGAAACACAATATAATGAAAATGTTAAATTTCTTTCGTTTATTGATTAACTCAACCAACTCGATTTTTAGTTTATCGAGGTTGCTTGAGCTATTGAATAGATTCATTTGATGTGATATTTTAAATCGGGTAACTTTCGTGAAACAAGATTTGGGCTTTGTCGAGTTACTCGAATCACTAATAATACACACTTTTGATTTTGTTTTTACTTTTTTATTTAAGATATGTAGTCTACTTAAATTTCTTTATTTTTTTTTTTTTTCATGTTATTTTTAACGAAGTCGTGAACCTCAAAATTGGATTTGTGAAGTTCTTACAGAAATTGATGATAATTAAATTCGTTATTATAACAAATTTTACTAAAATGTATTTTCATAATTCAGAATAAAATCTAGTTAATATGAAATTCTTATACTAAATTTATGTTAAATACTACATTATTATAATAATATAATAATGAATTAATAATATTTTACAACAGATTTCTTATGTTTTCCTACAAATTTGTTATAGCAGTTTTTTAGTTATAATATGTTATACTAATGGGTAAAGAAATAAAAATAAAATTAAAATATGTTCTCTTAGTTTATTTTAATAAAAAACAAAACAAAACAAATTAATAAACAACAAAACAAATTAATAAACATTTTTACTTATTTTTGTTTGTCAAGTAACTTCGGTGCAATCGATTTTGAGTTTGTCGAGTTCTTGAAGGTATTAATAGATTTATTTCGTGTCCCATTTTTAATCGAGTAACTCGACAAACTTGCTCTAAGGTTTATCGAGTTATTTCATTGATCAAATATTAGAATATAGTAAAATAAAATATACATTATAATCAAATAATGCTATGTATTATATATTCTTCTATTTTAGCAATTAATATTATAGTAATAATTATAATCTGAAATTAAGTGAATAATAATTAATTTTGATAAAAATGAATATAAATTTTGTTATAAATTAGGCAATCATATGCTATAACTTTATATAATATATTATAATAAAATAACTATTATATAAAATAATTATATATTATTTTAAATTAAGATATTACATCATATTTGATTTTTCAAAAATAAAAACATATTTTAGTGAAAAAATTATTTAATATAAATTTATTATAAAAATTTATTATAATTACTAAATTATTATAATAATGTAGTAATTAATTAATAATATATTAATCTGAATTAATTTTATTGTGTATTACATTATATAAATTAAAAAGAAAAGAAAATAATGAAAAATTTAAGTTTCATTGGTTTGTCAGAGTAAGTCAGAAACTTGATTTTCATTTTCTTAGAAGATACTTTAGCTATAAAAAGATTTATTTTGTATTACATTTTTGCGTCGAGTAACTTCGACAAGCGTGCTTTTAGGTTTGTCGAGTTACTTTCGAATAATCTAACAATATATCTTTTGTATTTGTTGCTTTAGTTTTTTATTTACATTATGTAATATACTTAATATTTTTTTATTTTTTAATTTTGTCATGTTATTTTTTAACCAACTCGTGAATCTTAAAAGCTATCATATAGAATAATTTTATATTATTTCAAATTGAGATATTATGTTATATTTGATTTTTTGAAAAGTAAAAACATAGTGAAGTAAAAATGTACTATAATATTTATTTTTATTTATTACACTTATTGTAATATTCTTTATAGCAAAATTTGTATTCATATTTTTGAAAAAACTTATAAATAAATATGCAGTACATTTTAAAATAATTTATAAAACATTTATTTCATATAAAATTGTTATAATAAATTGATTATAATTACTAAATTATTGTAATAATGTAGTAATTAATTAATAATATATTGATACAAAAAATCTTTTTATTATACTATAAATTTATTATAGTTATTTTTGTAAAATATCTTATAGTACTTGCTAAAATAAAGAAATTATTAATATATTGTATTAATGTACTATGATATGTATAAATTTATATTATATATATTCTTTTGACTATATTGTAATAAATGATAGGTTAAATAACATTTTTATATACTTTATGTATGAAGTTACTCGACATATCCTAATTTGAGCTGGCGAGGTTCTTCAAAAATAATACCACAAATAAGAATGAAGAATTACTTAAAGTTAGTAAATAATTTAAATAATAAAGTGCCACAAGATAATGAGAATGTTAAATTTCATTCGTTCATGGAGTAGGTTAATAAACTCGATTTTCGGTTTATCGAGTTCTTCAATTATTGAATAGGCGATTTTATGTGTCAATTTTAATCGAGTAACTTCGATAAACATGATTTTTGGTTTGTCGAGTTACTCGAGTAACTTCAACAATGCATATTTGTAATTTTTTTGTCTACTTTTTGTATTTAAAATATGTACTCCATTAAATTGTTTTATTTTTAATTTTTTCATGTTATTTTTAACCAACTCGTGAATCTTAAAATTGGGTATGTGAGGTTTATACATAAACTAATCATAATAAAATTAATTATTATAACAAATTTTTACTATAATTTATTTTCATAATTCGAGAATGAAATCTATTTAATGTGAAATTCTTATAATAAATTTATTTTAAAACTACATTAATGTAATAATATAATAATTGTTTACTAATATATTACTATCAATTTCTTTTATTTTCCTATAAATTTATTATAACAATTTTAAGTTATAATATGTTGTATTAATTAGTAAAACAAATAAAATGAAATAAAATATATTCTATTACTTGATAATGATGTATATTAAATTTATATGATATATATCCTATTCTTCTATATTCTAATAAGTGAAATTTTATATTAATACAAATTTTTTTTCATTGAGTCATCGAATAAGTCAACGAACTTCAATTTCGGTTTATCGAGTTGTTTTAGCTATTGGATAGATTGTTTATGTTTGAGATTTTTAATCGAGTAACTTCGACAAACATGATTTTGGGTTTGTCGAGTTACTCGAAATAACTCAATAATGCATATATTTAATTTTTTGTGTATGCTCCATTTATCAAGTAAAATAATTATATATTATTTTAAATTTAACATTTTCATTATCCTTTGTTGGTTTATTGTATAAATTATTTAGTACACTTAAATAATTCTTCATTGTTATTCTGCGATGTAGTATTTTTGAAGAAGACCGTGGGGCTCAAATTTCGATTTATCGAGTAATTTCATAAATAAAGTATATAACAAATTTTATTTAGCCTATCATTTATTAGAATAGAGTGAAAAGAATATATATAATATAAATTTAATATATATGATAATGCATTAATACAATATGCTAATATTTTTTTATTTTAGCAACTACTATAACATATTAAAAAAAATTTAAATATAATAATTTTATAGTATAATAAAATTATTTTTGTATTAATATATTATTAATTAATTACTGCATTATTGTAATAATTTAGTAATTATAATCAATTTACTATAATATTTTTATCTGAAATAAATGTTTTTATAAATTATTATAAAATGTACTATATATTTATTTATAAGTTTTTTTCACAAATATGAATATAAATTTTGTTAAAAAGAATATTACAATAAGTCTAATAAACAAAAATAAATATTATAACACATTTTTACTACTGTGTTTTTATTTTGAAATAATAAAATATAATATACCATCTAAACTTAAAATAATATATAATTATTTTAGATGATAGCTATTTTATTATAATATATGATATAAAGTTATAGGATATAAAATATTATTCATGGAGCGTAACTTATTATTCACACATATTCTATTGTTCAAGTTAGTCGAGTAACTCGATAAACTCAAAATCAAGTTTGTCAAGTTGCTCGATTAAAAATATAAAAAGAAATGAATCATTCAATACGTTAAGTAGCTCGATAAAGTGAAAATCGAGTTACTCGAGTTACTCGACAAACAAATGCAAGCAAAAATTTTGATTATTTTGTTCTGTTCTTTATTTAAATAATGTAATACATTGAAATAATTGTTTTTTTTTTAGTTTAGTGGTGTTATTTTTGTACAAACTAAATAAGCGAAACTTGGATTTGTCTAGTAATTTAATAAATGAAGTATATACAAAATTTAATATAATGTTTCATTTATTACAATATAGTAAAATAAAATATATATCATATAAATTTAATATATATCATAATCAAGTAATAGAATATATTTGATTTTATTTTATTTTATTTTACCAATTAGTATAACATATTATAAGTAAAGATTGTTATAATAATTTTCTACAAGGAAAAAAAAAGGCAATTATGTAGTTATGTATTATTAATCAATTCTTATATAAATTCGTGCATTCAAATATAGTAAAATAAGATATATATTATATAAATTTAATATATATCCTAATGAATTAATACAATATAATATGTTTTATTTTAGTTTCACAATTATTGTAACATATTATAAAAAAAATGTTATGATCACAAATATAAAACATGATAATATTGAATGTGTAATAATATATTAAGAATCAACTACTATATTATTATAATGATTTACTAATTGGAATACAATTTATTATAATAAATTGGTATGAGATAAAATTTATTACAAATTATTATAAAATTTATTACGTATTTATCTAAAATTTTTGGTAGTAAATATTAATATAAATTTTGACTTAAATGATATAATAATTAATAATTATAAAAGAAAAATGATTTTCATAATAGAATTTTATATAATTACTGAAATATTTAAAAATAATTATTACAACACAATTTTATTCATTGCGTTTTATTTTTATAAAATAAGATATAATATATTATGATCATTTTAAATAATATATGAAACTTTTATATAATAACTTTCTTATCATAAATTTAATATATATCATAATCAATTAATGCAATATATTATATTCAATATTATTATATTTTAGCAATTAATATAACACATTGTAATGAAATTAATTGTGTAGCAATAAACTATTTGTCTAGAAATATTTAATTTCTCAAATTATTGAATATAATTTTCTATGGTTATTATTATAAGTATTAATACAATATGTTATGTTTTGTTTTATAAAGATTAATTTAATCTGTAAGTTGACAAGCCGAAGATTGAAATTCACGAGTTGGTTAAAAAATAACATGACAAAATAAAAAAATAAAAAAATATTAAGTGTATTACGTAATGTAAATAAAAAAAGTAAACTAACATGTACAAAAGATGTAGTCTTGAAATTACTTGAGTAACTCGACAAACCCAAAAAGCAAGTTTGTTGAGTTACTCGATCTTAAATGTGTGATACAAAATAAATCTATTCTCTGACTTAAGTAAGTTGGCGAGAATGAGAATTGAGTTTCTAGACAAATGATTCAAAGTTAAAATTTTCATTATTTCCTTTTCCTTTTTATTTATGTCATGTAGTACATACTAAAATGAATTTTGTATTAATATATTAATAATTAATTACTATTTTATTATAATAATTCGATAATTATAATCAATTTATTATAAAAATTTATATGAAATTAATTCATTGATATTTTATTATAAAATGCACTACATATTTATCTATAAGTTTTTTCATAAATACAAATATAAATTTTGTTATAAAGAATATTAGAATATGTGTAACAAATAAAAATAAATATTGTAACACATTTTTATTATAATATGTTTTATTTTTGAAATAATCAAATATAATATATTATCTTAATTAAAAATAATATATACTTATTTTGTATGATAACTATTTTATTATAATATATTATATGAAGTTATAGTATATGAAATATTATTGATAGAGCGTAACTCATTATTCATTATATCGTGTAAGTTGACAAAATTTGAAAATCGAGTTCACGAAGTTACTTGACAAAGTAATGAAATAGACATGTTTTAATAAATGATAGATTGAGAATATTTATTTATTTGCCTAATTTATTAGATAATTTGACAAAGCGAAAATTTGGGTATATCGTTCCTTAAAGGATACAATGATAGATTACAAATAAATAATAAATAGTTTAATATAAATGTTGAATAAAAATATAATATTATTTTTGGAAAATATATAAATAATTATTTAATCAAGCAACTAAAAAAACTCAAATCTTAGTTTGTCAAGCTGCTTGACCAATAAAACGATAGAAAGTCATAAATGGAATTATTTAGTTTATTGAGTTACTTTATAACGTAAGTAGATGAGTAATTTTATATTAGTACTTTTTATATTGTATGATTTAATATAATATGTTAGAATAAGAGAACTATCATATAGAATAGTTATATATTATTTTAAATTTTTATGGTATATTATATACGATTTTATAAAATATTAATACATAGTAGAATAACAATGTGTTGTAAAAATTAATTTTATTTATTAGAATGATTATATCAAATGATGTTATGAAAACCGTTATTTATTTATAATTAGTAATTATAATATTATTTATAACAAAATTAATATTAATATTTACAAAAACATTTATAAATAGATATGTACTAAATTTGATAATAATTTAGAATAAAATTTATTTAATATCAATTTGTTATAATAAAGCGATTATATTCATAAAATTATTATAATCATTTAAGAGTGCAATACAAATTACGAGACTATGGAAAAAAGGTGTATTTATTTAAAAGTTATATTCTAAGAATTTAACATAATTCTTTAATATATTTTGAATATTTATAATTTTAGTGCCTATGTTTATTATTACAGTATGGATATATTTGTTATTATAAGAAAAATATATGATATCTTTATTTAGAGGAAAAGAAAATATTTTCTATGCTGTTCATTATTATTAATAAGTATATGTATTCAATAATATAAAGGTAGTAGTAAAAATAAAACTATATAAAAATATAAAAGATATAGATCTATTAAATATAATTTATATAATTGCATTGCATTTTAAAAGGCTTATATGTACATAGCACAAAACGCTTAAAGTATTACAAAAAAAACCTAATATCCATTCAAAACAAATGGAAAAAAGTGGCAATGCATAAAAGCGTATTATTAGTTTTTAAAGTGTGTCTTTGTCTTTCGAAGCTCGTGTATATCTCTCTGTCCTTGACGCAGACAATTTTTCTGGATTGACTTCATTCTCGAGATGAGGCCGGATGTTCTTCAAGTTTTCTCTTCTTGATTTAGACCACGGTGAAGAAGGGAACTAAGCTATTTCAACGCGCACTTGGGAATGTTTGCCCTTGAAGAGGCATTTGTATGTCGATGGTATATGCTATATCTTTCCCTTTGTTAATCCTTGATCTTGTACTTGTAGATGTGGGTGAAGTCGAAGGAGGTGGTTCATTGAAGAAGATAATGTCATACTTGTATTCATCGTCAAAGGCATTTTCTTCATTCCTTTAATATAAAAGAAATATTCTTCCTCAATGTGATTCTAATCTTTTCCAACACTTGTGATCCACTATCCATTAACTTGTTTGCACATGTATTGTAAGAATTTTTCCATTGGATTCCCAATCATAGTTCACGAGAATGAGCACATGGAGTCCTCAAGTTCGACATATACACGTGCCTAATACATCAAATATATTAAAAGTGTTACATGTGTGAATAATTATTAATAACAAATAATTTGTAAAAATATAATACCTTGGTATTGCAAGCGCATGAGAAAATTTGCGAAGACACATTCATATGTTTCATTGAAATTGGAACTTGATATTTTGTTGCAAGTATTGCAAGACATATACCAAAAGGCTTGCTTAAATATTCTCACGTATGCACGTGCATAAACCCGAAATACCCACATCACATCAACTATTTTTGAAGAGAAATTGTATAAATATTATAGAATAATGAAATGCATTTGTGTAAATACTATTTTAATTAAAATTAGCCTTACTCCGGATAACAAATTTGGAATTTGTTGAATCTACTGTGATATTGTTCATGTGCAGGGGTTGAAATATTCTTTGTTCTTTGAGGATGGATATATTTTTGTCAAGATCATCTCATCTAACTTGTCGAATTTGTTTTGACCACTTGCATAATGTGTAAAAATATTAGCAATTTACACATGTATATATATATATATATATATATATATATATATATATATATATATATATATATATATATGAGATAAAGTTTGAATAAAAATAATGAACAAATAAATTTTTACCAAGATGTGAGCTCAACCACTTGTTCTAAATTGGCATTGAAAGAGAAGATCTTTGTTGGCCTTGGTTGAAATGGAAAGCCACATGCATGAAATAAATATATAGATATATTTGTTTGAAAAACTAAGATTGCTTTATAAATGTTGTAATATCCCATGGATGAATCACAAAATTATTCAAAAAACATTACCACTAAAAGATGTTACTTTTAGATGGTTTCCAATGATGACTTGTTTCTGGCTTAAATTATCAGCAATGTAACGGCATTCTTTCTCAACAAAATTATCCCACATCGTTAGCAACACGGTGTTAAAGCTAGCATAGAAACACGAGAAAATATATGAAAAGTGGTACATGAATTTTGTTAATAATATTGAAATTATTGGAATATATATTTATAATTGAAAATAATATAGTTATATTTATATAAACCTTGTGTCGATGAGAACTATATCTTGAATACATGTTTGTGTTTCAAACCTAGTTTGAACCGACCTTTTAGGTTTCACATCAATTGCAACTCAATAATACCTAAAGAATAAAAATAATGAATTAGGACAAATCAAATGTGTTATGAACATAATAGATTATATGAACATCTACATGCATAAATATAATAATTTAGATACAAAAAAGGGAAAATTCTTTTTAATAAAATAGGAACCAATACTTATATCGAAATTTGAGTCCATGTAAGGTTCCAATTTGTTGAAAGGAACAAAATTGTATGTAGAAGCTATCAAAACACTTGTGATCTTCATTGACTTCCTCAACTTTTGTTCGACCGGATATAAATCCATTGTATGTTGCCCATAGAAGCTTGATACTCGGGCTTTGTAAATTTCACATTGCATTTGAGACAAGATATGTTTTGCCAAGTAATAACTTGTCTTCATATCTTTGAGATGTTTGCATCATAGATAGTTGCATGGACTTTATTTTTACGTATAACATGATGCATTCGAATTAGATATTTTGTAAAAGCATATACATAATTTTGGCTACATATTAATTTTGAATGTGAACAAAGGGAATTGAAAGTTATAACATATTAGAGGAAAATGAAAACTTGTAAATATTTTATGGGGCTAAAATAAAAATAATTAATAAACATAAATAATAGATTCAAATAGTATACACGAGGATCCATAAATACCATATTTTGGTATTTTGTCGAAGACTTCGTTAATTTGTTAGAAATGATTTTTCCACAACAATAATTTTGAAGTCCAATTTGTATCATTTGGAGCGATATTTGGTATCAATTTGTATTGTTTTCCATTGTTTGACCACTGCACAAAATGTGAAATATAAATCAAAGAGTATAAATATGTTATCAAAATGAAATAATATTTAGACTAATAATGAATTGTAGGAGTATGTGTGCAAATATAGTACGGACTTGCAGTTGAAAGCTTAAAGAGGAATATAAGGATATTGAGAATTAAAGACTTGACAATAGATATGAAGATAGAATCTTAGTTGTGTTTGATTTGTAATCGAACTATTGTATATATATAGATTTAGAAAACATCTAGACCTAAATCACGGGGTCCGAGAGTTTTCTCATTTGGTACATGTTATTCATGCACCCAAACAATAAAAAAAAAATTTATTTTACTTTATGGCTCTACTCCAGCCGCAAAAAACAAACCCCCACTTAATTAAAAAGTCTACATTTGCATTCTTCCCCTCAACTGCAAATAAATAAACCCACACATACATAAAAAGTTTGAAATAAATTTATGTCCCTCGGGTGTCCTTTTTTAGTTAATAATAGAATGAATGTTAACTATATTATTTATTGTATGCTAAAAATAATATATGCTCTAATGAAAATTATTATATATTACTATTTATAAACAAATATGATAAATATAATAATAAAAATATATTTTAAATTTAATAAATTTAATCATATGAATATTATGGATATAAATATAGTTATAAATAAATAGATTAAAGTATAAATAAGTTCAAGAGGGGTTTTAAATATATAAATAAATAAGAGAATGAGGATAAATAAGTTGAAGAATAAGATTGAAGGTATAAATTAATTAGGATATGGGAGATAAATAAGTTGAGAATGGAGGTTTAAAATATAAATAAATGAAGTGCAATAGGGGGTCAGGAGTGGGGGATAACTATATTTGTTTGCACGGTGGATTTTGTTGTCAGACCTGGAAACTTTTCTTGACCCCGTGATAAGATCCAAATCTTTTATCTATAGAGTTATATGCTATCTATTATGCCAAGACCAAGGATATGTTTACCCAATGAGAGTGTAAGTCCTCTGTCGGGATTGATGTGTGGCTTGTCACGCAGTAATTAATAAATGATGTGGGTCCCAATAATGATAATCTAAGAACTCATCCGCACTTCTCACCGTTCGGATAAAGCTTGTTGTATAGGAAAAACTTATAGAAAGGTTGACAGGCTGCATGGCAAATGTGTAAAGACTTATTTAACCTTATTAACTTTTTCAAAAGTTTCCAACATTGTTGTCCAAACAAAGAGAAAGTCGAAACTTCATGTTTGTTTAATTGTTTTTTTTTTCTTCAAACTTATTTTCAATCACATATTTGTTGACACCCACAAATTTTAACTACACATTTTATCAAAAACTTCTAAATAAGTACTTTTAATTAATCTGCTATTTATTTGATTTCATTTACATTATTATTATAATTTTAATGATTTACAAATAAAATTTTGATGACCATGTTTATAGTTTAAGTTTTTGATATTACATTAATATGATTTGAGCTAAGTTAAATATATTTTTATATATTTATTAATTTTAGTTATTTTCTTCAAATTAATGAAGTGTATATATATTTTTTTTTCAAAATTGCCTGGTATTTGCTAAAGTTTGTTAAAGTGATTTTGTTGACGTAATTAAGGTAATGAAAAACATACGTGTAATTCTAATAAAATATATTTTTGACTTTCTTTTGCTTTTCCCCCCTCTACTCAGTGATGATAATTTATTAGAATTAGATTTTAGGCAAGTTCAAATACTTTTCCACATGTTTAAATAATTTATTTAAATTATTAATGATAAGATACGTATGTGCAATGAAAGGTGAATCCAAGAAATCGAGTTCACACGAGCTTTATTTTTTTTTTTTAATTTGCATTTTAAAGAATAAAACAAATGTTTATTCTCTTGGTCGAAAATTAACTTTCCATTTATAAATTCTAAAAACAACACATACACACACACACACAAAGAAACAATAGACAAGCTCACAATCTAATAAAAATTTACAAGACAACAAAATAGGCTCACAAAACAACAAAGTAAGCTCACAACTCACAACAATACAATAATAAGTATAAACTAATAAAGGAGCAAAAATAAGTTTAAAATTTTTGAATCTTATAAAATACGTGGATTTTAGGTTAGCGTGTATACTAATAATAGATTTTAATAAGTCAAAGTATAAACATGAACACTCAAAAATTTGAGGTTAGTGCGTATACTCTTATGTTAAATTATAGTATAGGCAAAGTGATGAAATTGAAATAATTTAAATGTTATTATTATAATGTATACTGTGTAAAATAATATAATATGAACAATAAATCGTACAGTTAAAATTTTTTTTGAAGATTTTAGTAAACATAATTAGTTATTACATATTTTAGTAATTTTGTATACAAATGAACAAAATATTAGCTACAAAATAATAAAAAAAACTAAGTAGATTAAAACCTCATGGTTAAATTGTGAATATGAAATTTGCTTTACCTAGTAATTTACAAAAAAGGCAAATAAGTACTACAACAGCAGAAACAAATTGGGGATGAAAGTTGAAGCATATATGAAAGTTGAGTAGATTTGAATCTATTATTTTCTAAGCTGAAAGAGTAAGTAGATAAGGTTATGAAATGAATAGATCAAACTATAATAAAACAATAGGTAAGGACAACTATAGTATAGTAGGTTTTGTAATAATAATTTTTGGGTATGCCAAAGTACAAATAATTATTCTATAGTAAATTAAAAAAAAAAAAAAAAACAAATTTAGGATATATGTATAATATAAAAAAGTTGAAGGGTCCAATTATAATGTTTATAATGTAAAATTTTCTATTATTTTAATGAAGTAAATTCAAAGATGAAAATTGCTAAGAATTGTTACATGCGGGAGAAAGAGTGGTGTGGGAACATATTTGTGTCTATGAAAAGGAAAATTGAAATGATATGTGAAATAAAAGAAAAAATAGGGATTAAATTGTTTAAAATATAAAAGAATAGATAGCACTTCTTTGAAATTATTGCACAAGGGTTGGGACCCAGCATTTATTAAAGACTGCATATCTTTAGACAAGATGAGGAATAGCATTTATTAATTGCTACGTGGAAAGCTATGATGTAATTGGGGATGAGGATCTGAAACCCGAAGTGAGAATAACGAGGTCAAGCACGATTAAAAGATATTTATATATGTTTATGTATATAGATTTTTGATGCGTGTATGGTGAGGATGAATAGATTAAAGATTAGATTGACATGTGTATAATAAAAAGATATTTGTACATTTATGATATAAATTTGTACTTATCTTAGGTATGATTACATATAGAATTAGACTACGTAGTAATCTGCAGTTTATTGTATAAATTTTTGTCAATTTCATAAAATTAAGAAATAAAGTATAGTTAGATTTTTTTTTCTTACAGGTGTTGATCCATGTTTATTTAAGGGTGCGTTTGATTGCAAGTATAGAAAATGGGTGAAAAGAAAACATTTTCTGTGGAAATGATTTGCCAAGAAAATATTTTTCTGGGAATTGTAAATGTAGTGTGTTTGATTGGATAAAAATTCATCCTAGAAAATATAGTGATTTTCTATTTTTTGGTGTTTGATTGTCTTTATTTTCCATTGAAAATGTAGTATTTTCAACTTAATATTACTTACAAATTAATAATTTTGCCAAGACATTATTTTGAGAACTTCAAAATTAATAATTTTGCTTAAAAATTAGATCAACTTAATGATTTAGAGCATTTTATATAATTTGCTTAAAAATTTATAATTTTGCCAAGAAATTATTTTGCCAAGTTAAAAATTAATAATTTTGCTTAAAATTATTAATTTGAAGCAAAAAATAATAATTTGCTTAAAAATTGATAAGGTTAAGTAAAGGTCTTGCTTCCAAAAATTTTCCCTGAAAAATTTGAGCTCCTCATTAGCCAAGAAAATGTTTTCCTCATTTTGGTAGAAAACACCGTCATGTGCAACAAAATGGAAAATTTTTTCCATCGCAAATTTGTTTAATTAAACAAGTTAAAAGGTGGAAAATGGGTGGAAAATTTATTTGCCTCATAGGCAAACTTAGTATTTAAAAAAAAAAAAAAAAAAAAAAAACACCTTTCTCGAGGTTACACGAGAAAAAAAGAAAAAAAGGAAAAAAAAACAAAAATTTGATTATTGATTTCTCGGTAACTCGAGAAAGCAAAATTTCATTTTGCTTTCTCGAGTATTCGACAAAGCAATAATGAAATTTTGGGTTTTTTTTTTTTTTAGAGTAAATTGCACTTTTAGTCCTTGAGAAAGCAAAAATGAAAATTTTGTATTTTTTTCTTTCTTTTTTTCACCTTACTGTTTGAATATGTGTATTTTTTTTGGTTAGTAATTTGTACTTTTAGTTCACAACCTTATCATTTATAACAAATTTACCCACAACTTTTTTTTTACATTGACCATCCCCAGCCTTTGAATTTTGTTGCAAATTTTATTTTGTCCTCTTTTTTAAATAATCAAAAATAAAATACACAATAATAATTGAAAGACTATGTATGCTGGCCGATAATATTTACATATAAACTACATTCTTTGTACAGCTAAAATGATTTTTTAGTTTATCATTTGGTATAATTAATGCTCTAATACATTTACTTGTTTTTGCTCTAGATAATGCAACATAAAAGTGACCATGAGAAAATACGAGTTCGGGAAGATATAGTCCAACATAATCTAGTGTTTGACCTTGAGCTTTATTAATTGTCATTGCAAAACAAGGACGAATTGAAGCTACGTTCTTTTAAAAGGAAATGTACTCTTATCACTTTCAAGTGGAATAAAAGGAATTCTAGGCAAAAAAACTTTTTTCCCACGCCATTCTCCAACAGATATTTCAGCATGAATAACATTACGCTCAAATGCACGACAAATTAATCTAGTGCCATTACATAATCCTTCAGATGGACTAATATTTCTCAATAACATAATAGGACAATTTTCTTTTAGTACAAGTTCATGAGGTGGAATACCATTTGGAGTCAATGTATTAAGAAAATCTTCATGAACAATTTGTTCATTTTTTCTAGTGTTTAAATCAAAGCTATAATATGTAACATTTTCACCACAATTTCATTAAGTATAATATTATTTATTTCATCAACAGCATTATTTGTAGGAGTCAAAATAACTCGATTAACCATCTTATCTAATTCATTGCTATAATTTTGTAAATTTGGGTAAACATTTCGGATCAATTCTTTTATAGAAACTGTTTTTGTATCAAATGGTATAACTATTTCATCTGGTAATGTAATCATATTACAGTTATGCTTAGGTAGAATTCCGTTGCCTATATCAAGCAATAACTTAGAAAAATATGGGTCAAATTGAGCTCTCATATTCTGTACCAATTGTAGCTGTATAAAATTTGGCCATAAGTATGAATAGACTAAACTTGATCCAATGATTGCCTGTTTATTTCCTTTTTGAACTACTGGCAAAATTTGTCGAAAATCACCTCCTAAAACAACAACTTTTCCTCCAAAAGGCAATATAGAATCATTAACATCTCTGAGCATTCTATCCATGACCTCTATTGCATAACGATTGTACCATTGGTGCTTCATCCCAAATAATCAAATTTGTCAATCTAAAAAAGCTTGCTAGAAGCGGGCGCTTGCTAACGAGCAGGTCATATTGTGATTTATTTCAAGTGGTATCTTAAACCTTGAATGTCTTTGTTAGTCCACCGTAATAAAGCAGCTGCAACACCTGAAGAAGCTGTTGCCAAACCTATAAGATTTTTAGATCGAATTGTGCTAAGCAAAGCTTTATATAAATAAGTTTTACCGGTTCCACGGGTCCATCTATAAAATACATCGACCTATATTACTATATACATCAGTAAGAATTTTGTCATAGGAAATTTTTTGATATTCATTTAAGTTATTTGGATACGCAGTATTGTCAGTATAAATAACATTGTTTAATTCTTCATTAATAATCTTGGTTAATATGTCTTCTTGTTCCATATATATTTCAAAAGGTACAACATGGTAATCATTTATATTTTTATTATTTGCTTCTAATATAGAATTTATTTCATGTAATGCTTTCATTTCGCACTTCAATAGACATACCATCGGATAAAAATCTTCACATAAAATAGGCGAAATTTTTTCCATAAAACATCTGGATTATTAGGAGAACATAGAATGAGTATTGTAGCAAATAATCTACGAAGAGAAGAAGGCATTTGATAACTAATAGCTTCATCTAAACAAAGCTCACAATAATTATTGTCTTGTAATAAACCAAGTGCTATAGTTTGTTTCACGAAAAGGCGACAAATAAACACCATGAACCATTTTAAATTTTCAAACGACGTTGCTCCTTTAACATGATTTAATACAATACGTAAATAATATCTTTCTCCTTGATTATAGCGGATGTAACTATTCTACCAATAACATTTCCTTTTTCCTTGACACCATATTTTTCCTTGTTGTCCCATACAAAAAAACTTTGGAAAATCTTTATACAATAATGTTTTGAAAATTCATCTGAAAGATTCATATGAAAAAAATTCGAGTTAACATTGTGCGTTGTCTAGATTCATTACTAATTCTTGTCTCTAAATTTTCATAGTCCCTATATGTAATCAAATGGTTATTTTCAAGATGTAGTTGTAATGAGATAAGCGAGGGAGACATTTCATACAAAACAAATCCATATATTCTCCACATTGCTTCAGGTGGAGAAATCCAACGTCCATTTTGGTATATCTCAATTTCATCAATAGGATTTTCATTATTAGTATTAGAGATAGAAAAACTCACACGATCATAGCCTTTGTACACATATTTATAGAGGTATTTAATGACTTTAAGCGTGGAACATATTTCCACATTAATATGGCAATCAAACTTCGCACATAAATATGGATTGTAAGGTACAACCCATCTATTGTCTAATAAATGTCCTCGAATCATAAATGATCGTCTATCATTTAACCGTCTATAGGTTGGATAAGAATTATGGCCAATATAAGTATTTGAAATATATTCCTTAGGATATTTATTCTTACAATGACTGTTTCTATCCATACAAACATTATGAGGATTCAAATGACCACATGGACCATGCATCATATGTTTAACAACAATAGAATGAAGATCACGGATGTTTTAATTTATCGGAATTTCACATGATACAATAGAATCAATTCTATCAATATTATTAATTTTGCACAACTTTGTAAGATTAGTAAGAAATGAGCATGTGGAAGTCCTCGTTTACGAATTCTACAACATAAATATATGCGACAACAGGGCCAAAAATTTGGTGCTTAAATAGATCAACTTTAAGTTCTTCTAATTTAGCTTTGAATATTCTAGCGATTAAATCAGGTCTATTTTGCCCTATATCATTATGCCTTAATTCTTGCTTTATTTTTACCCAATTAGGGTTACATGTTAATGTTAAAAATAAATCAGGTTTACCAAATTTTTGTACTAATGCCATAGCGTCCATATATCTTTTTTTCATATCTCTAGGACCTCCAACAAAAGAAGAAGGTAAAATAATCTGACGACCAATTTGTGCACCTCTATTTTGACCATTTTCTACACTATCAACAACTCCTTGATATAATTCAACCGCAATTTCACTTTGATTTTGTGCGAAAATAATCTAATCGACTTGTTTCAAGTTTAACATACATATCTACTACATATTGCTGTAGAAGTCTACCAGCATGGAGCAAAACATTGTTTTGTGTATCACGTACCTGTAATTTGAAGCAATAGTATTCACGACAAGAAACTTGTAAACCTTTTTTATTCTTCTTCAAAAGCGCACAAGAAAAAACACAAAGAAATTTAATAAAAATAAATATTAGATTTAACCAATTTAAGTAAACAAACATAATGGTAATCATTACCTCTTTTTCTTTTTCTAATACATCAATTTGCACAACTAATGTTTTCGGTGAAAACGAAATTCTCTGTTGCATTATGAATATTAACTATACTATTTTTTGCCTTTTCAATACCTTCATGCCAACCAGTCTCACCAAAGGGAAATAATAATGGATATTGTAGAGGATCATAACATCCATAATAGTAATGTATTCTATGTGAATGATTAGAGTGACAATAAATTGATATATCACGATATCTTATATCTGCAGATGGGTCCTCATCAACCCAAATCTGCAGCACAACTTGAGATCTGAAAGGTGCATTATACACTCTTTGATCAAGACCGACATCACATCTTATATGAATTTTGCAACTTTGAAGACTTTCAATATCGCTTAAAAAACGAAAAAATCTAGAATATGGATTAATCTTTAATAGATTCACTAATATATGTAGTAAAGATGATGAGAAATTGTTAGATGTATTTAATCTATTTTGTATTTCATTATGCGTATCATAAAAGTATAACTTTACAAATATGATGGATTACTATCAAAATTTAGAATTGGATTTATGTAATGATATACTTGTCCTTGAACTCTAAAAGTGTAAATACCTTTATAGTTAGTAGATTTAGATAAATCTTTATCAAACTTCACTCCAAAAGAGGTAAAAAGCAAAATGGTTATTATAATTTAGTACATTATTTTTAAAATCTAATGCTTCATCCGAACTTGAAGTATATAAATCATATAAAATAGAAGGTGAGCAGTTGATATGCAATTTGATTTTTCCATCGAACAACAAAAACCTTTACTTTCTTTCTCAAACTTTTTGCAAGACAATGAATACAATTTGTTGGAGTCGTAATACATAACTTTTTGTGGGTACATATCTCATAGTAATATTCGAAATACAAGGAGTTAATTGGAATTCATGATTTTGATTTTCATGTTCTTGATAATAAATATCACTTTCCACAGTAGAATCTTCTAAATTGTTAGAGCCAAAAAAAGGAAATTCCATCACCATCTTCATTCAAGGGTCGAGCTATAAAAAATATGACAAATAAAAACAATATAAAAAAATAAATCGAAACAATATATGCATAATAACTAAAACAATAACAAAAAATATACTTTGCTTACCAACTAGTTGTGAATTATCTATTGAATTGACATCATTAGATTGAATATCTTCAAGTAACTGAATCCTTGTTTTTTGAATCTTCTTGTTAGATTTATAATGCATATGCTCAGCATACGTTTGTCTCCTTTTCTTGTTTTGTAGTTCTTTATTTGAATCAACAATTTTTTCACATGTCATCTAATATATTTTTTCACAAAACAAATATAAAAATTAGTGTAATTCAATATATAAAAAAATACAAATATAATATAAACATTATGAACACAAAAAAAAATAAGATTAGTGCATAGATGAAATCACAAAAAGAGAATAAATTACTATTGATTTAAAAGCTTCAACAGTGATTTGAATTCTTATATTTAAGTATAGCCTATAAATATATATTACTTAAAAAACAAATCTTGTTAATAAAGATAGAATGAAAGAATAAACCAAATAACACAAATAACAAAGACCTTCAAAGTTCCAGCAGTAAAAAATTACAAACCTGTAAATTTAAGTTGCCAGCTTGATGTATAACAACGAATGAAGAAATGATCAAACCAACAAAATGGTTTTCAGAACTTCTGCAAACTACGTTCAAACTCAAAAGGTTAACGAAGGAGATGAGAACTATAATTTGAAATAGATGAAACAAGCTACAATGATTCAAAGTGATAATAAAAGGAATTCAACAAAATTAGGACTGATTTCAACAAAATTAGATGATGGAACGAAATATAACTAACTAAAGCTCTATAGGGTTTGATAAGAGTTCAAATAAAAGAGTAAGACTCAGAAGAAATAAAAATAGAAAAGAAGCAAGGATTGTGTATGTATGTCTCGTACAAATCGAAGAAAAGAAAAAGATAAAATCATACTTCCAAAACAACGCCGTTTAGTTCCAAAACATGAACAGTAGACGTATGTATATAATTTTAGATGTTATTAATAATAAGTACAAAGATAAGGACAAAGAAATGCCAAAAAAAAAAAAAACAATTAACTTTTATTTTGTACATGAGTACATGTGTTAAGAAAGCGTATGAATTTCAAGAAATAAAGTGAAATCATTTGCCCTAATTACCTCGTAACTTGAAAACACATACTAATATAAAAATATACGTATGTTTTAGAGAATGGATTCTAGATATAAAAGACAAATGTTGAAGTCAAACATTGCGGCTGGCATGTAAAATAAAAGTATACAACAAAAATTTAAAATCTAACGGAGGCAAGAATTTAGGTAGGAAAATTGATAGATAATTACTCGAGCAGATCGAAAAAGTACGTTTGAATTTGTCGAGTTAACCGACAGAAAAAATTACATAAATAGACTAAATCAATATTAAAGTTTACAATCATTATTAACAATAATGAAAGTGCATAATTATATAAGAAATTATATTAAAACTACATTTATCATAAAAATTAGAATAATGATAAAAAAAAAAAAAACTACACCAAGATAAAATAATTAACACAAATTTTATATTATATACTATAAGGATTTAATATAATATATAACAAATTCATAACATATTATAAAATAATTATAATATAATTACCAAACATAATTATAATATAACAATTAATAACAAATATATTATAATAGTTCATAAAATCTAATATAATGTAATCAATAATCATAATTTCATATAATGAAAAATCATTTTATATTATATATAATTTAATGTAAAATCTTATCATAAATGGTAGCGTAAATTTTTTTTATATATATCCTTAATTTATCAATCGACTAAAAAAATTCAAAGTCAAAATCTAATCATAAAATCTTCACTTTATCAAAAATCTTTAAAAAATTATAATTTGCAATGTCAAATTCATCAATAAATTATATAATGAAAATTAAATTTTCCAACGTAAGAATTAATATAAACAAAAATATAGTATCATATATTGTACAGATCTAATAAAACATATAACAATTTAAAAAAATATATATTTTATTATAACATATTAAAAAAAAAAAAAAGACCATGGATACATTTGCTCTAACATGAAGAGGATGTGAACTAAAATTACAAATGGAAAAAATAAATAAATAAATAAATTCCTAAAATTCCACAAAAACAAAGAAAAGGGAAAAGACATCTGTTTTCTTCAACTCTTTCCACTGTGTCGAGTTACTCGACAAGTGGGATAAATAGAAGGTATTTAATTTTCCCACATTACCGAGTAACTCGGCAAAGTAGAAAAAATGAAAAAATTATTTAAATAATTTATTTTTTCATTCTTATATTTTGTCATGAAAAAGTCCAAAAAAGCCAAAAAAAATTTGCGGGACAAATGTGAGGAAAAATATAATCATTTTTATTTGTTTTTTCATATTATGTCATGAAAAAGTCTACCTAATTATATTTTCATATTACATAAAGAAATTTTATATGATATATAATTTAATATAAAATATTATCATAAATGTTAAAGTAAAAATATATACACATGCGTAATTTATGAGCGGCGTAAAAAATTCAAAGTTAAAAATTGTAAGTTATTGAATTACTTACATGCAAAAAAAAAAAAAAACAAAAATAGAAAATTTAATAATTAATATACATACAAAATTATAATAATAATAATAATAAGAATATGTAAATACTCAATTACCTCGACAAAAGTGAGAAGGGAAAAATTGTAAATGAAAACAATGAAATCATATAACGACTACAATTATCATAATCAATTAAAATAATGACTATAACACATTGCCAAGTAACTTGGCAAAGTAGAAAAATGAAAAAATCATTTAAATAATTTATTTTTTCATTCTTATATTTTGTCACGAAAAAAGAACAACAAAGGAAAAATAAAATATTAGTTTTTATGTGAGCAAAGTGAGGAAAAGATATTATTAATTTTTTCTTTTTTATAATTTCTCATTAAAAGTCCCAAAAAAAAAAAAACATAATTTTTGAGATAAAAATATTTTGTCCATTGCACATAAATACAAAATCTATAAAAATTACAAGTTTTAAATACAATTAAAATAAAGAAGGAAAAAAAAATTATAAGCGAACAAAGTGGGAAAAACAAAAAAAATATTTAAGTATGTTAATTTTTGATCATTATATTTTGTCATGAAAAAGTCCAAAAAGCAAAAAAAAAAATAATGGGGACAAATGTGAGGAAAAATATAATCATTTTTATTTGTTTTTGATATTATGTCATGAAAAAGTGTATCTAATCATATTTTCATATTACACAAAGAAATTTTACATAATATATAATTTAATATAAAATATCATCATAAATGTTAGAATAAAAATATATACACATGCGTAATTTATGAATTAGGTAAAAAATTCAAAGTTAAAAATTGTAAGTTATTGAATCACTTACATGCACCAAAAAAAAAAACAACAAAATAGAAAATTTAATAATTAATGTACATAAAAAATTATAATAATAATAATAATAATAATAATAATATGTAAATACTCAATATCTCGACGAAAGTGAGAAGGGATAAAATTGTAAATGAAAAACAATGAAATCATATAACGACTACAATTATTATAATAAAGTAAAATAATAACTATAAAAAAATTCAACTATACTAACATACAATAATTGATAAAAATATAGTATCATATATTGTAAAGATCTAATATAATATATAATAAATTCATAAAATATATATTTTACTATAACATATTATAATAAAAAAAAAAAACCCATGGGTAAATTTGCTATAAAATGAAAAAGATGTGGGTGACAATGGAAATCCAAAACATTAAATAAATAAATGCATTGCTAAAATATACAAAAATAAAGGAGGGAATCCATAATTTTTTTTTGTCCAATATTTCCACTTTGCCGAGTTACTCGACAAGTAGGATAAATAAAATGGATTTACCTTTCCCACCTTGCCGAGCAACTCGGCAAAGTTGAAAAAACGTGGGAAAAATATTAAAATATTTTAATTCCTAATTCTTATATTTTGTAATGAAAATGTCCAACACTAAAAAATAAAATATTTTTAAAGCGAGCAAAGTGGGGAAAAAATTGAATAAATGGAAAAAGAAATAAATATTTTAATTTTTGATTGTTATAATTTGTAATTAAAATGTCCAAACAAAAAAAAAAAAAATCTTTTGTGTGTGAACGAAGTGGGGGGAAAATAATATTGAGTTTTCCTTTTTGTATATTCTGGCTTCAAAAAGCCGAAAAATAAAAATAAAACAAAATAATTTTTCAAAAAAAAAAAACTTTTCCATTGCACATCCATAGAAAATATTAAAAAAATTGTAAGTTTTAAATATGAATGACTACAATTATTATAATAAATGAACACAATGACTATAAAAAAATTGAACTATAATAACATACAATAATTCATAAACATATAGTATTATATATTGTAAGGATTTAATATAATATATAATAAATTCATAAAACATATATTTGACTATAACATATTAAAAAATAAAAAACTCATGGGTAAATTTGCTATAAAATGAAAAATATGTGGACTGACAGTGGAATCCAAAAAATAAAATAAATGAATACATTCTTTGAACTCGCAAAAATAAAAGAATGGCAGAAATAATTTGTTTTGGCCAATGCTGCCCACTTTGCCGAGTTACTCGACAAGTGGCATAGGTAAAATGTGTTTAGTCTTACAACACTGCCGAGCAACTCGACAAAGTTGAATAAATGGAAAAAAGAATTAAATATTTTAATTTCTGATTCTTATAATTTGTAATTAAAATGTCCAAAAATATTAAGTTTTCATTTTTTTATATTCTAGCATGAAAAAGCCCAAAAATAAAAATTAAACAAAATAATTTTTGACAAAAAAAAAACTTTTGCATTGCACATCCATACAAAATGTTAAAAAAACTGTGAGTTTGAAATATCAATGACTAAAATTATTATAATAAATTAACACAATGACTATAAAAAAATTCAACTATACTAACATACAATAATTGATAAACATATAGTATCATATATTGTAAGGATCTAATATAATATATAATAAATTCCGTAAAATATATATTTTACTATAAGATATTAAAAAAAAAAAAAAAAAAACTCATGGATAAATTTGGTATAAAATGAAAAATATGTGGACTCTGACAGTGGAAATCCATAAAATAAAATAAATAAATGCATTGCTAAAACTCTACAACAAACAAAGGAAGGGAAAGAAGAAATTTTTGGTCCAATATTTCCCACTTTGTCGAGTTACTCGACAAGTGGGATAAATAAAATATGTTTAGTTTTCCCACCTTGCCAAGCAACTCGACAAAGTTGACAAACATACAAAAAATATTAATATATTTTAATGTTTGATTCTTATAATTTGTAATTAAAATGTCGAAAAAAAATAAAAAAATATATATATATTTTGTGTGTGAGCAAAGTGGGGAAAAATAATATTAAGTTTTCCTTTTTTATATTCGGCATGAAAAAGCCCAAAAAAAAAAAAAAAAAAAAAAAAATTTGACAAAAGAAAAACTTTTGCATTGCACATCCATAGAAAATATTAAAAAATTGTGAGTTTGAAATATCAATGACTAAAATTATTATAATAAATGAACACAATGACTATAAAAAATTCAACTATACTAACATACAATATTTGATCAACATATAGTATCATATATTGTAAGGATCTAATATAATATATAATAAATTAAGTAAAATATATATTTTACTATAAGATATTAAAAAAAAAAAAAAAACTCATGGGTAAATTTGGTATAAAATGAAAAATATATGGACCGACAATGGAAATCCATAAAATAAAATAAATAAATGCATTGCTAAAACTCTACAACAAACAAAGGAAGGGGAAAGAAGAAATTTTTGGTCCAATATTTCCCACTTTGTCGAGAGTTACTCGACAAGTGGGATAAATAAAATATGTTTAGTTTTCCCACCTTGCCAAGCAACTCGACAAAGTTGACAAACATACAAAAAATATTAATATATTTTAATGTTTGATTCTTATAATTTGTAATTAAAATGTCGAAAAAAAAAATAAAAAATATATATATATTTTGTGTGTGAGCAAAGTGGGGGAAAAATAATATTAAGTTTTCCTTTTTTTATATTCTGGCATGAAAAAGCCCAAAAAAAAAAAAAAAAAAAAAAAAAAATTTGACAAAAGAAAAAACTTTTGCATTGCACATCCATAGAAAATATTAAAAAAATTGTGAGTTTGAAATATCAATGACTAAAATTATTATAATAAATGAACACAATGACTATAAAAAAATTCAACTATACTAACATACAATATTTGATCAACATATAGTATCATATATTGTAAGGATCTAATATAATATATAATAAATTCGTAAAATATATATTTTACTATAACATATTAAATAAAAAAATAACTCATGGGTAAATTTGCTATAAAATGAAAAAGATGTGGACTGACAGTGGAAATCCATAAAATAAAATAAATAAATGCATTGCTAAAACTGTACAACAAATAAAGGAAGGGGAAAAAAGAAATTTTTTGGTCCAATATTTCCCACTTTGCCGAGTTACTCGACAAGTGGGATAAATAAAATATGTTTAGGTTTCCCACCTTGCCAAGCAACTCGACAAAGTTTAAAAACATAGAAAAAATATTAATATATTTTAATTTTTCATTCTTATATTTTATAATGAAAATGTCCAACCAAAAAAAAATAAAAAAATAAATTATTTTTTGTAAATAAACAAAATTAATTTATAATTCTTGTCATTCGTGAAATTAGTTTAAATTTCCAACTTTTCATTTCAATTTGTAGCCTTCTTTGTAAGATATTTCTTTTCAAATTAGAATAGTGATTTCAGTTTTTCAAATAGGGAGGGGATATATTGTATTTCAATACGTGAATATTGATTATGTATAAGCTATGAGTTACATCGTATGGACATTCAGTTTCATGGCAAAATGTGGTGGAACTTGAAAGGAAATGGACAAAATTTCAGTTCTATACTTTGTTACTTCCAGTCTCGACAATGTTTAAGTTTTCAACCTGAGCTTGAATTCAATTTTACTTCACATAGATAATTAAGTTCACAACTTGCAAATGTCATGGTTAAGAAAAGTATAATCAATTTTGAAAGTATGGAGATTTTAATATGAATACAAAATTATAATGATAATAATAATAATAATATCCACAGACTCAATACCTCGACCAAATCTAAAAATATAAAAATCTCCTATGCCAAGTGACTCGACAGTAATCAAATAATGAAATGGCAAGGAGAAAAAATAATCAAGCCACTCCACAAACTCAATACCTCGACCAAATCTAAAAATAGAAAAATCTCCTATGCCGAGTGACTCGACAGTAATCAAATGACGAAATCGCAAGGAAAAAAAATGATCGAGCCACTCGACAACTAAAAGGAAAAAAAATTTTCGAATATCGACAAGAAAGAGAAAAGACAACACGAACAAAACATAATATAAAATAAAAAAAGGCTGCGCATGTGTAAGGAACAAAAAAAAGATAATTTAAAAATAAAAAGATGCCAGATCCAGAAGAAAGAAACAAGTCAACAATTGCAAAGATTTTGAATAAACTCTAGAAATAACGAATCCCCAATAAACAAAGAAAAGTAAAAAAAAGACAGCCACTATTAATAGGTTAAACAAGCGTAGAAAACAGAAAAGTGAGATTTGGACAAAATTAAGGCTAATACAACATCAAAACGACGTCGCGTTGGTTGAAGGGTGAATAGTAAGCAGGCCATGACACTTATACTATAGTATGGATATATATATATATAAATCGAGAACCATTAACTCGACAACCATGTGTGTGTGTGTATATATATATATATATATATATATATATATATATATATATATATATTTCTTCCATTATGCTTGATTTCCCCTCTCCAACGACTAAATTAGGGATCCAATCCAGCCAGTTGAATCTGTGTAAACATCTCATGGGATCTTCATCCTTTACAATTTGAAGTCGGATCTGGTAAAATGGTTGCACTGTGTTTTGATTTTGTGTTCTACAGTCAGAAACCATCCTCATCATATTAACTTGATAGATTACAATTTCATTAGATCAATGCTATTTAATTATGGTCAGATAAGTTATCTCAACAAAATCCAGTAGCCGAGATTGTTGGTGGTCGAGTTAACTCGACAACCTCCATTCTGCTCGATCTCCTGGTTTTCGAGCAACTCGACAACCATGGTTTTCGAGTAACTCGATCACATGGTGTTGTCGAGTTGCTCGACAACCTCCATTCTGCTCGATCTCCTGGTTGTCGAGTAACTCGACCACATGGTGTTGTCGAGTTGCTCGACAACCATGGTTATCGAGTAACTTGTTAGATATATATATCTTTCTTCTATTCTGCTCGATCTCCCTCTCCAGCTACTGTGAATTAGGGACATAGCTCCAATCCAGCTTGTTGAATCTGCGTAAACATCTCGTGGGATCTTCTTCCTTTAGAATATGGAGTCGGATCTGGTAAGATGGTTGCACTGTGTTTTGTGTTCTACAGTCAGCAATTCGCAATTCCCGATTTGTACATAGGGTTTTGCATCACCTATGTGGCGTTAAGGGACATTGTTTTCCTCATGTGAAGCTACAAAAAATTATATAATTGGAAAAATGTCTAATGGGTATTCGGGGTACTCTACAATTTCACCCCCAAAACCAAATTTCTTCGATTTGTTTGAACTCCCTGCCTCCCTCCACAGATCCACTGTATCAGGAAACTCCAAAGTCAACCTTCAGCAAGGTTTGGTAACTGCTTTGGATTTTATTCCTTTCATCATAAGTTGACTCTATTATCCTGATGCCTTTTCTCACACATACAGGCAATGAAGTATTGTCCAAAGAAAAAGATTCTGAATTTTAAGGAACTGCTTCAAGAGGAGAACTTGTACCTGATTACTGAGGTATCTAGAATTTATATATATTTTGTTTCTTCAATTTTTTTAGCTTGTTGTATAATAGGGAACTTGGACATTTGTTTCCCAGAACATACTTTGGAAGTTTGACGCGACACTGGAGAGCAGAAAGTTCTGAATATGAAAAAAATTAATGAATTCAAAATTTAGAAATTCAGTACTTTAATCTCTAACAGCGTCATTATTCATTTCTTCTCTTTTTTCCTAATGGAAGAGCAATTCAATGTTTTAACAATTTACCCATTTCCACTCTGATAGGTTGTAGTTGCTCTGGCAATCATATAATCAATTTGTCTCCTTGTTTAGAACCTTCCTCTCACCTTCAAACCAAAAGATAAACATACAAGTCATATCCATTTTCAATCGCTAATTTTATACGTTGGTGGAAATTTGAGTGCTTCAGATTCTTATATTAAGAATAAACAGTACAAATTATAAAGCCTCCAATGTCACATATTACGATTGTTCTCATGGAGTATTATGTTTTTATAATATAAGTACAGAGTTATGCACTTCATATATAGGTTATTCATTCTGAATTCTATTAGAGTATGAGTTTGCTAATAATTTCATATCACCAACTAGGAAGGGGATGAAGGACGCGTCGATTTTTGTGTTGGTTCATTCATTTACAGGTATGTAATGGTATGAATCAATACAGTTAATAATGAAATGTCAAACCAAAAACACACTCGGGCATTTCAAGTAGTATAAAGACACTGGAATGCCTCCTTAGATGTTGTATAATGTTCAAAATGTCAAAAAATGTCCACCTCAAAAAACCTTATTTAGTCAGTTGTAATCATAGCACATCCCAACTACTATTCACTTGAAACTGCAATTATGGAAGTTTTTAAATTTGAAACCCAAATCTGAATGTAGCGTGTTTCAGATTTGTGCTATTTAAACTCCAAGTTAAGATTATGTAGGGGAAAAAGCAGACAAGAAAAAGAAAAATGTGTCGTAGCGAGATATGTTAACGTACGATGTAGAATATCATGAAGAGATCCTTTCGAGAACATGTTGATTTCCATCAACACAATAACCAAGTAATTCAACAAAATTTTCTTGTTTTAGCCTTGACACTATAGAAAAGAATTATTTTCTTTGACACCATAGAAAAGAATTCCTCCTCAGAGAAAAGAATGTACTTTAACTTTTTGAGGTTCTTACTTTGAATTATTTTCTTAATTTATATTTCTTCTCGTTTGGATTTTCTAAGCATTGTTTTGGCAGAATTATGGTGTGTGGGGTGCTTGCGTTTCTGAGACTCCTAATCTTTTTTCGCACTCAATTGAAATTCTAATGGCACCTTATAAGTAGCTCAGTAATAGAAATGCAGCTTCACCTGAATATGTTTTGCTTCCTTTTGCATTTTGTTGAATTAATATCATGCATTATTTTTCAATTAAACAGAATATAGTGCATGGGGATATTTGAGCCTGATAATCTTTTAGTTACTGGTAATGGCACAGTTAAGATTGGTGATTTTAGCTTGAGCCAGGTTTTTGAGGTAAGAAGAGATTTCTTTCAAGTAAAACCATTGTTAGTTTCTAGAGTATATGCGTGTTTTATATTATTATAGGTGCAAAATGGGAAATCATTACTGTTTGCCACTGTCAGTGGCGGAGAGGTTGAGAAAAATTCAACCTAGAGTTTGTATCCGTCTTGCCATTAGGGTGCACTAGATAAGTTTGCATAATTAGCCTACTAACTGATGAACAGGCTCCAAGAACAAGGTTAATTTGAACAAAAACTGAAATTGGCAGCCAAAAACAACTTATTGTAATTAGTGAATTATTCACAGAATGTGCATCTGAATCTTCAACTAGCTGTAGTGCTAAATCCCTACACAATTCGTGTTATTAAACAATTGAATCAAATTATATGAGTTGATCAGTGGAAGTTACTAAATGATAATGAATGAAGCTATAATAGATTTCTGTAAAAATTTCATGGATTAATATGCAACAACTGATACATTTTAAACTCCATCCTTAATTTTCTATGGAAATGAATTATTTTACTTAATATTGGAAACCTTGTTAATGACATAATTTAATTGCAGTGGGTCTCTAAGTTGCATGGACACGAACACGTTTACGGACACGGTCATAAGTGATTTTTCTAAAAAGTAGGACACGTCGATTTATATTTTTTTAAACTTACATATTATATCTTTATTTTTATACGTTTTACAGGACACAACACATGCCCCATGTCGAATACTTGGTTTAATTACGAGATTTATTCAAATGTGAGTCTCCTGGTTTGATTTAAAAATAATTATTAGCTCTATTTATTTGAGACTATTTTCAAGAATTGTATTTTATTCTCATTTTTTGTTTTGTGGGAAATCAATTACGATTCTAGATTTACAAATATTACGAAGAAAACAGTTAGTGCAACTATTGTTAAGGGGAAATGAGGAGGAAAAAATCAACTTTAGGCATAGTATTAAAAATTGTCATTGATTATCATAATTATATTCATGTGCCAGTGCATAGACATTAAAAGAACCAACAAATGTTATGTATGCTAATTGAAACTCTGTTTTGCGAGAGATTTCTTTATTAGTCATTTTATAGCTTTAGAAAATCCATCAATTTACTTTGCCTAGAAACTAAGCTTACTTGAACTTAGCTTCAGTACAAGTCTCAATGACTTTTGATACACACCTAATTCATAAATGTTCCTTCTTATAATGGTAAAGTCTGAGATGTTAAAGGTGCAATTTGTATATTTTTGTTGATTATTCTCTTACCGTAGTTAATTATAAATAGCTTTTTTAAGCTCTTAACTTGACCTATTAGCAAGTGGCTCTCTTTTCTCCTTTTCTTTTTTATTTTTTAATTGGGCAACTAATGATGTATATAGAGAAATTTTTATTTCAGTATGGTTTAATAATAAATTAGTTTCGTTTATTTACAAGTATCTTTTCGAAGCATTTATTTTATATCTTCGAAGTCTTCATATGTATAAGATTATTATCATCTTCAATTCATTAAACCAAAACTAAAAGAACAAGATTGTATTGAAATGTTTTAGTTTATAAGTATTTAAAGATTTTGTTATGATTTTGCTCAGAGAATTGGGCTTTTCTTGTGCCAATCTTAAGTTAGATTATTTGTTGACACTTTCACCAAAGATTCGACATGCGTGCTTTTCGAGGAAAAACAGAGTTCAAACCATCAAGTAATCTTTTCGGTCATTAAGCTCTCTTCAAATACGTTGTATCCATTTCTCTCGTGTCAAAATCAAAAACCTATTCGAGATTTTTTTCTTAATTCTATTGGTTATAAATATTTTGTATCCATTTAGTGTATTTCTATATCAAGATCCAAATTCTTGAGCGATTCTTCAACAGGCAAGTAGTATATATTATAAATTCCTCAATAATTGCATTTGCATCTTGCCTTTATTTTGGTAACATTCTCAGTATTATTTTTCTTTTATCCGGATTTTTAAAATATATTTTCGTGATCTTGGGTATGATGTTGATAATGTCTCGTAAGTATTGGTTTTGATATTTTTGCGATCCCGATATTTGTTTAAGTGCTTATTGTACTACGTAAATAATGGTTTTTTCGTAGTCGATTAACATTTCAAGTTGAGTTTGGCTAATGATGATGTTATAGTGTAAAACAAGGATGTGGAACTGAAATTAAGTATTAAATATGGAATACTAAAAACATTGAAATAGATGGAATGGGAACTTTCTAATAAACAAATTTTGTTATTTTCAGGCTTCTTTTCAAGCGTTGATATGGTTTGCTTGGCTTTAGAATTCTATACTTATAGTGGTTGGATGAGTAAAGATTCTGTTTCCTCATGTTCCATATTTCTCATCTTTTCAGATCTTTTGGTTTGAATGACTGTGTTTTCGACATTACTTGGTTTAAGTTAGAGATGGGTATATACCTCAGTGTTCCTAAAACAGAGAAATGTTCAGAAGATGGTGAGAACAGTAGGCTTGGTTATGGCTTATCATCCATGCAAGGGTGGCGTGCCACAATGGAAGCTGCTGTATGTTATCACTCAATACTACACTAAGCGTCTCCTTGCTAATGAATCCATGTGGAAACTACTTAATGATCGAAATGTTTGTTGGAGTCAGTACAAATACAAAAACTTCACCTGCCTAGCAAAAAACACAATGCGAAAGGGATTCTTCAAATATGTAGATTGCTTCAATCTAGATGATCATGAATGGTCTAGATCAAACCAGTATATTAAGATCCCAACTCAAATCTAACATCATATTTTCTGATCAAAAAGGTTCTTGATGGTATGTGGGCCCATTACCTTTTTTTTTTTTTTTAATGGTATCTGGGCCCATTGCCTATTTTTTTTATACCAAAGTTTTTTTTAATATGGTATGTGGACTTTAGCCCATTGAATATTTTTTTCAATTTTTTTTTGGGTTTGCTTGTCGAGTTACTTGACAAGCAAACCAAAGTGTTTATTTATTTTTTATTTTTTGTGTTGTGTAGGCTTTTAGCACATTTCTATTATTAATTTTTTTTTTGCACTTTTAGTCCTCAATTTTTTCAATTTATAACAAATCAACTCCTAACTTTTTTTTAGGGTTATAAAATCTTTTTTCATATAACAAATCAATTCTTTCATGGCACCATATTAACTAGGGTTTCTATCATTTGGAAAATGAAGAAAAATATTGGAAACTTAGACATTTGGATCATGTTGATAAATATATTCTATATTCTAAAATCTAAATTTAACTAATTGTGTCTGTATTAAATGGGTGTTTGGTCGTCATTATTAGGGTTATGAGAAAGTGCTTGATAATCTTTATTCGTGTAATCCAAGATATAAAGCATCAGGAGTATATTTGTTCAATGGCTATGTCAAATCAAATCAAGTATCCCTCCATGTAGTAATTTTAACGACGAACAATGCGTATTTCAATTATTAAGTATTATGTAATGCTTAAGTTTTCGTAGAGTATTTTCCCAAGTTGAAAGAGGACCTTCAAATTTTAAAGAGAAGCCATATTGATTCCTAATAAGAAGTCTTAGATTTCAACATTCTCTTTGAATCAAATAAGTATAAAAGGCTTCAAAATATAAGCAACCCATTCTAAATAACGATTTGCAGAAAGAAAAGGACTTTATCAATGTTTTCAAAAGATAATGCTTCAAAAATGATATTGTCGATGACAATTGTCATCAATGGAGAATACGAACTATCGACTAAATTTCTAATTGACAATGGAGATTGGACTTGATCAAAACAAAGATCCAAGAAGGTTTAGCTCGACTAAATACCACTTTTTACTCCCTTTTAGCAACTTTATTTGCACAAGGGCCACAAATTTTATTATTCATTAGACTGCATTATTTATAATAACTTCAATTTTTTGTTTAGGTAGGAAAGGGTTTCATGGACACGGAGGAACTTATTGAATGCTAACAAAAGATGATGGTGATAATCGGCATGTGGTACAAATTCTAATTTTTGTGCTCGCATAAATTCTTTAGCATGTCTTCAATTTTGATTCACATTTAATTTTCAAATATTACTCGCTCTAATTGATTCAATACATCTCATAATGCACACACATTGTTAATGCACGATATGTGATTACAGACTTCCAAAAGACCATGAAATCATTCACTACCCAAACACCAACTCCAAGATTCATGTAAGCTATATTTAGCTCATCTAAACAGTAGTTTATATTCAATTAACCCTCCCAAATTCCTTATTTCTTTCATCTTTAAACAATAAATTACATAATTTTTCTTTTACCCTACTTTGTGTTTTTTTTTTAAAAATAAATAAATAAATCAAGTGTGACCTATCACCTCAAATTCATTATGATGTTATGATTGAAAAACACTCGATTTCATGAACACTAAAAAGATTGTGTAGTTGTTCAACGCATGGCCGATTGGAAAGAAAAAGAAATAGAATAATTTAATGCTCTAATTAGGTTATAATCATGGAAGTGCTCTTCACTCTTCTGAAAATTTGCATGATTCGAAACAAAATGATCCGTAAAGTTCAATGGAGAAAAAAGAAAAGAAAAGAAATCCTTACTGTATTTCTCTCTCACATCATAATACACTCACTATTTAAATGTATATTACGCTTTATCATTTCGTGTGCGAGATAAATCAATGTATTTTAGCATATGGCGGACAAAATACACATTCCATTGTTCTGTTTAGTCACTCATACAATGAAGATATATCACTAACTGTTAGATCTTCTACTGCATGAAGCAACCAAGTTCTTGTAGGTAATTACTTTGCATGGACTCTGTGTTCCAAGCGCGTGACTTAGAAAGTGGGAAAATAGTTGCTTTGAAGAAGGTACGATTTGACAATTTTAAGCCAGAGAGTGTTTGTTTCATGGCTCAAGAAATAATGATTCTTCGCCGGCTTTACCATCCAAATATTAATAAAGATGGAGAGATTAATTACTTCCCGATTATCATGCAAATATATATCGGTGTTTTGAGAACATGATACCTGGAGCTATTATCTTGCCCGGACATAAAGTTCGGTGAAGCACGTGTTTGGATATTTATGTGGAAGGATATATTTTCTCTCTGTGAGCACATTGGATTAGAACAATCTAATTTTGATTACAATGGTGATTTGCACCTTAGATGACACTAGATCGTAAAATTGAATATCTTATAATATTTGGAAGCATGTTAGATTTTAATATTTAAAATTATTCACAAGGAAAAAGGAGGATTTTTGTGCGACTTTGAGAGTTCATGTGTGCATATCTAAGATGATTCAACGAAAATGCTAAGAGTTGTATTATTTTTGTCATGCCGCTCGGAGAACTCGATTATTAAGCTTATTAGATTATTAAACAAAGAGTTAGAATTTTTAACTTAGCAAAGGCATGGGACAATTAGAAATAAAATCCCACCATTGGAACAACATAACTTTACAAAAATTAATGAGTTCATTATTTGACAAGTACAAAAAACATTTAAATTCTATCAAAATTATATTAACACAATCGCTTTTAATTAGTAGATTATCATATATATATATATATATATATATATATATATACACACACACACACACACACACACACACACACACACACACACACACACACACACATACAAAAAAATGTTTCAAACTTTTCAAATTAAAAAGGTTTTAAACTTTTCAATTTCTCTCCTTTTCTTTCTTAAAAAAATTTTGAAATTTTCAAACTTCCATTTTCCTCCTTTTCTTCCATAAAATTTGAAATTTCCAAATTTTCATTTCCCGCTTTTTCTCTCTATATAAAGGGAGGATTTCATTTTTGTGGGTTCATTTTCATATTCTCAAAAGCAAACTTCTACAACCCTCATCTCTCCAACAAGCCACAACTCGATTCTTGTCATTATCCAGCCGTCTTCAATAGCCATCGATCAAGACACCGGCCGGCACTCGTCGATCGACCGAAGAGACCGTGGGCCAGTCTATGCAGAAGGTCGACCGAGGTGAGTATTTTGCTTGCTTCCATTTTTATTTTTTTTGTGTGTGCCCAATCTCCTTCAAGATTTTGATATTTGGAATGTCTTTTTCTTTGTGACTTGCGACACTTACCGAAAGGCACCTCGATCGAGCGCTTTGTTTTGTCAATCGGCCATGAAATTGTCAAAAGAGTCTATAGCCCTTTTTCGCCTTCTATTTTTTATAGCCCGACTGACTTTTAGTCTACAGGTAACCTCCAATTTGTCTGGGTAGTACTTTCCTCTGATAATGAATCTAGCATTAAATCTTCATCCGATTCTATCGACGAGAGACGTAGTAGTTCAAGTAGTCACTCGAGCGATCGTAGTAGTTCTACGAAGTTAATCGATTGATGGACTTATCGGGAGAAAGTTAACCAGTATCAGAAGTTACCCGACAGTCGGCAGATATCTTGGAACCGAGTGATCGTTCGGATGGAGCCGTACGAGTTAAAGGTAGAATGCCACCCATTAGATCACATAGTACCTCTTAGCATTTCCAAAGGCTATAGCGTGTATAACTCAGAAACCAAGTTGGATAGGATGCTAGTAAAATTTAAGATTTTTATGACCACATATATAGAGCCCGTGCACCCAATGTAATCGGCTCCCCTGGGTCGAATCCTTCGAGGTTGCCATGTATAAAGATAGCATGGGTGGATGACTTAGGTTTCCAATACATCCCTTTTTCGTTCCATGTTTTATGAATTTCACTTAACTCCCAGCTAGGTGGACCCAAACGCTTGGAGATTAGCTCTATACTTTCTGTACATGTGTCTTCTTCACGATATCAATCCATCCATTGACCTTTTTAGGTGTGTTTTTAAAATGCATCGCCTTGCGTCTTGTGACAGTTACGTGTACTTTTCCACTCGGGTTCCTTTCCACATGGCCCACTATAGGAATTCATCTAGCATATGGAAAGAGAGTTTGAATGGGTCTCTCCGGTCAGTTTCCTGGGATAGTGTGATAGGACACAATACGTTAGGTAGCTCATCAGCCCACATGTCCTTTTTCTTTTCTAGTCTGGTTTTCAAGTCCCTTAGGATCGTTTGGTTTGTCATATCTACTTGTTTGTTAGCCTGGAGATGCGCCACCGCGGTAAGCCTATGCTCTATGTGGTAGCTTTCACAGAAAGCCTTGAAACCATGATTGTCGAACTGCCTGCCATTGTCAATAACAACTACTCGAGGTATTCCGAATCTGCATATGATACTTTTCCACATAAAACTTTGGATCTTGGCCGTAGTAATGGTCTCTAGTGGTTCAGCTTATACCCATTTTGTAAAGTAATCTATTGTCACCAGAAGAAATTTTCTTTGCCCTTTCACCACAAGCAAGGGTCCTAGGATGTCTATCCACCATTGGAAGAATGGACAAACCCCGAACATTGCAAATTGCTGTTTTGCTGGGATGTGTATCAAGTTACCATGTCGTTGGCAAGTATCACATTTTTTCACCAAATTTTTAGCGTCTTCTTTCATATTGGGCCAGTAGTAGCCTTGTCTCAGTGCTTTGAAAGCCAACGCTGAGGCCCCTTGGTGGTTGCCACATATGCCGTTGTGTATCTCGGACAAAACTTCTTGGGCTTCTATTGGAGAAAGGCATTTCAAGTAGAGGGCCGAAAAACACGTTTATATAACTTTTTGTCTATGACGGTGAACATAGCCGCTCGAGCCCTGAGCCTTTTTGCCTCAGCTGGATTTTTAGGTAGCTTATTATCCACTATATAGTCTACTATAGAGTCTATCTAGCTACACTTGGTATTGATTTCTTTGACCTCGACTACATTCACAATGCTCGACTGACAGAGCACCTGTACGTTAGCTGTCGGTGGCAGGTGTTTTGGGTTTGCAGACGCCAACTTAGATAATTCATCATCTTTTGTATTATCCTTTCGGGAGACTTTGTTAATTTTAAAATTACTGAACCGCTTCTGCAAGTCTCTTACCTTCATTAGGTAAGTTGTCATCTTATCATCTTTTGATTCATATTCTCCCGTTATTTGTCCCACAACCATCTGTAAATTGCTGCATACCTCCACTAAGGACAACTCCAGGCTTACTACAATGCTTAGCCCAGTGATTACAGCCTTATACGCTGCGTCGTTGTTGGTGGCAGAAAATCCAAATCGTAGAGAGTACTCTAGTTATTCTGGGTCTGTGCTTATCATAATAACTCCCATCACCGAACCTTCGCTGTTTGACGACCCATGCACATAGATTTTCCATTTTGTCTTCGCTTCTTCCTCTCCTATTGGTCTGGGAGGGGCAGTGAGTTCTGCAATAAAATCTGCTAATGCCTGGGCTTTTATGGTTGTCCTTGGTTTGAACTTTTATGGTTGTCCTTGGTTTGAACTCTATGTCAAATTCAATGAGTTCCATTGCCCATTTCAATGGCCTTCTAGAGGTTTCTGGTCGATGGATAATTTGCTTCAGAGGTTGATTGGTCATGACTTGCACCGTATGAGTTTGAAAGTAGGGCCTCAATTTTTTTACGGATACTATTAATGCCAATACCAACTGTGCCAATATCAACTGCTCGGTCAGGGTGTACCGTGTATCTACTCCTCTCAGAACTTGACTGACATAGTATATTGGCCTCTGAGCTTTTCTAAAGTCCTTTACTAGCACAGCGCTAACAGCGGGTTCTAAGACTGCTAGGTACAAACTAAGTATGTCTCATGGATTGGGACGAATCAAAACCGGGGCTCACGTGAATGATTGCTTAAGTATTTCAAGTGACTCATCGCATTCTTTGGTCAATTGGAAGTTGGTTGAGCCCCCCCACTGCTTTAAAAAATGGTGACACTACTCTGCTGCCAGACTCATAAATCAGTTGAGGGCTGCTATTCGTCTAGTTAACCTCTGTACCTCTTTTCTACTAACGGGACTCTCCATATAAAGAATCATTTTGATCTTGTCCAGGTTGGCTTCAATTCCTCTCTGAATGATCATGAATCCCAGGAATTTACCCCATGCCGCCCCAAACACACACTTTTCAAGATTAAGCTTCAGCTTGTTCTGTTGCGAAACATCAAATACTTTTTGTAGATTGGTCATGTGATCCATAGACCGAGCACTTTTCACTACCACGTCATCGACATAGGCCTCAATTACTTTCATAATGAGTCCTCCGAATATCCTGCTTATCATCCTCATATATGTAGCCCCGCATTTTTCAAGCCAAAAGGCATGGTCAGATAACAATATGTCCAAAATTCGATGATGAAGGAAGTTTTTTCTTGGTCTGATTCGGCGATGGAAATCTGATGATATCTAGAAAAAACATCTAAAAAGCTCAACATTTCGTGGCTGGATGTTGCATCTACCAAGTGATATATCCTTGGCAACGAGTAAGAGTCTTTTAGGCGGCGCCCTTATTCAAATCGGTGTTATCCACACACATACGCCATTTATCGTTGGACTTTTTCACCAAAACGACATTAGCTAGCCATTCTAGGTACTGTACTTCTCGAATGAAACCTACCTCAAGCAATTTCTGTACTTCATGCTGTATCGCATTCTGTCTTTTTGGGGTAAAGTTTCTCTTTTTCTCTTTTATGGGTTTTGATCCTGGTAAGACTCTCAAGCGATGTTGTGATATGGTAAGGCTGATCCCGAGGATGTCGTTTGGAGTATATGCAAATACGTCCAAATTATCTCTTAGGCAAGCTATCATCTCTTCATTCTCTTCAGATTGTAGCCCTCCACGATAATCAACATTTTCCCATCTGCTACCTCAATCTTTTCTATTGTGTTAAGAGGTTCAATTCTTCCATTTAAGGGTTCGATGTCGAGCATCATTACGGGCTCAACCTTGCGGATTTGTATGCTATCTATGTAGCACCTTCTGGATACACATTGATCTCTCCTTACACAGCCCACACCTCAACTTGTTGGAAACTTCATAGATTGGTGATTGGTTGATACCACTGCCCTAGCAGCATTTAAGACAAGTCTGTCGTATATGGCGTTGTAAGCCATGGGAGTATTTACCACCAAAAAATTCATCATGATCGTAACACTAGTTGGGTAGGTTCCCAAGGTGACTGGTAGCTCCATGGTTCTTTCAAGAGTTACCGTGGCTCCACCAAAGCCCTGTAAAGGAGTAGTAACTGGTCGTAACTTTTCAAGAGGTGCCTTCAAGCCTAGAAATGCATCCCAAGTCAGGACATCTACTGCGCTACCATTGTCTATCAATACTTTTTTTACATCAAAATTGGCGATATCACTAGTGATCACTAGGGCATCATCATGGGGGTATACTATCCCTATCAGGTCTTTCTCGCCAAATGTTATGTCTTGACTGAATCTGGTTTTCTTTTGGTTTGAGCCTACCCCACTAGAGCGAGCGTAGCTTTTTCTGGCTGAATTCAGTCTCCTCCCGCAGCTATCCCACCTGAGATGACATTTATGACTCCTGCTCGAGGAGGCGGGTTCGCTGGCGACTCCACTGCTATTTCTTTCCTCGGTCATATTTCACATACTTAGCTAGGAAACCTCTTTTCAACAACCGTTCGAGCTCCTCCTTGAGCTTCAAACAATTTTCAGTATCATGGTCGTGGTCGTGGTCTCTGTGAAAGTAGCAGTACTTTCTCTTGTCCCTCTTACTTGGCAGTACCACCATCCTCTGAGGCCACTCAAGTTTTCTCATGTCGCAAATTTCCATTAACACATGGGCTTGAGAGGTATATAAAAGAGTGAAAACCTTAGTACCTTTATTCTGTGGTCGGGGGGCCATTTATTAGATTGGGGTTGGTCGCGAGGCCCAACCTTTTGTTTTCTTTTGTCATCTCTCACACGATGGTTGTCATGAGACTTTCTCTTGTTGGTCTTTGAATATCTTCCATCATGCAGATTCTTAGTCATTCTTTTCTCTTCCTCAAAGATCTACATAGTTGTCTCCCTTCCTCAATAACTCATGCATCGACTCCGGTGGATTTTTTGAGATGGACATTTTAAAGGATCGATTTTGAGTCCTGTTCATTATGGCGGTCACAATAGCTGACATTTGAAGGTTATTGATCCCCCAATGTGGCCCTACGGAAATGAGCAAGATAATCTTGCAAAGTTTTCTCTTTCTCTTGAATGACCTGCATCAAGCCTATGGCAGTTTTTCTCTTCCTCTTACTGATTAGGAAATATGCCACGAAGCTTTGAGAGAGCTGATCAAAAGTTCTGATGGATTGAGGAGCTAAAGTGGCCACCCAGTCCCTGGCCTCTCTACATAGTGTTGGAGGAAAGGACCGACACATTACTGCATCCAGTGCAGCATACAACCTCATCATGTCAACGAATGTCTGGAGGTGATCAAGAGGGTCGGTGACCCCATCATAGGATTCTATCATCGGTTGCTTGAATCCCTTTGGTAGAGGTACAGCCATGATTTTAGGAGCAAATGGATCTTCATCCAATACCATTTGTCTATGCTTATCCTTCCTCTTTGTCAGGGTACTTTCTATTTTTTTGGGTCAACATTTTGTCCAGTTTTCGTTCCAAGTCTAAAGCTGGAGAATGTGGTGGGGTGGAGGTCTATCGACAGGGTCCTACATAGGAAGATGAGGAGCCCCTCGATCGACCACAAGTGCTGTTGGGTCTCCCTATTAGGGTTGTACAGGAGTATGCTCTGCAGGGTCTACTGGAGGCGAGGTAACATAGTTTGCACTCGCGTGGATTTGATTTTGAAACAAAGTCATACTTTCATCTGAGTTTGCAAGGTCTCAAACTGATCCACGGTTGCATACATAGGTGGTGGCAGTCCCGTTCTATGAGTTTCAGATTCTGACTCTGCCACGGTCATTTCTGATGGAGCTTCCTCCACTGAGCGCGCGCTCCTCGTTCTCGGTCTTGCCATAGCTTTTTGTTGCAAAGATTTCTCACAGACGATGCCAATGACGTTATTAGTCACAATCTCTTCTTCAAATGATGGAGGCGCACGTGACTTGTAACCTGAAAAAGAAGTGGCGGGGCTCTTCTCCTCCATTCCCACTCCGGTGTAAGAGTCAGTAGGAAAAGAAAGATGGTGAAGAATGATGTAAAATGTATTTAATCAAAAGATTTTCTCAGAAATACCTAAACGGGATGGTCATTATTTATAGGCAATTTCTCTATGTCTACGTGGCGAGACATCCCAACCTACCGAGAGAACACGTGCCTTCATCCCAGAAAAGGTAGAGTGAGTGGGCGAGAATATCTTTCCATTGTAACCGTCGGATATCACGCACGTGGGAAATCTTCGGTATCACAACTTATTTTTAAATTAGACAACTGAGCTTGGGTAGGAAGGTCGGTCGATGCCTTGTGTCAATCGAGGTGTTACATAGAGCCTCCAACTTTCTGGTTCTTAAATTTGAGCTCTCTACAACGGATCCCAGGTTGGGCTCTCTGTTTTGGGCCCTAGGTTGGACTCTCTACGTTGGACCCCAGGCTATCATCACTTAGCAATGAACATAATTTAGAATTGTTCGTAAAACTTGATGGATGATCATTGGACGAATGATTGCTTGGCTACATATATTGAGAACGAAATGTTTAATACTATTGACAATGAAAAAAAATCATACGACGTTTTTAGAAATTGAAGACTCGACTAGAGAAACTATGGAGACCTAATTAATGTAAGTGCAATAACTTATACTTTTTGTGATAAAGATTTTTTTTTATACATATGAATATTACATTATACTACTTTTTTAATCAGCAAAATAAATGTCGCTAATTTTTTTTTAATAATTTCAAATTGCAATTTGTATTATCACTTCATTTGTCCACAACTCAAAAATTCTGCTCCGCTAGTTGCACCACAAGATTGTTAAAGGAATTTATGGGATCTAAAGTATTGTGGGTTGTAGTTTTTTTATTTGTTTGTACGTCAAGATATTGTAAAGAAAGTGATTAGATGGTAAAGCTTGAAGACGAGGAATTTAGGTTGGGAAGCTTTGTTGGGATTTAAGAGTATTATTTTTATTATCCACAAGATCTTTGTTCAAACAAAAATAACGAGACAAAAAATATAAAAATTAAAAAAAATTTATGAGGTTTTTTTTCATAAACAACTACAATAAATAAAATATTTCTTAAATTATTATCATATTTTTTTATTCTAAAAATACTATTTTGTTATTCTTGTAACACTTATTGTTACATTTGTTACATTTGTTATTTTAGTTATAATAAATGTGTTACATTTGTTATTAACAAACATAACAAATGTAACAACAAGTGTTACAAAAATAAAAAACAATATTTTCAGAATAAAAATAGTTAAATAATATTTTTTAAATTATTTTATATTTTGTATTATATGGTGAATTTATCACAAAATTTATGAATTGTCAAAACTTTCACTAGTAATGGCAACGGAGCGGATTCAGATCGGATCGGCCTGGTCTGTATCTGCCCCGAAATAATTGTAAGAGATTCAAATTCACGAATTGATCCATCATTGACCAGAGCGGATCGGGGCGGATCAGAGCTCTGATCCGCCTACTGATCCCATTTTTTTCAATTGTCATTCAAAAAATTTAAAGTATATTGAAACGAGCTTTACTACTATACTATATAGTTTAGACAACATTCTAAAATACATTAATTACTTAATTAAACGTCCAAGAGAAACAAATGACATCAATTACTTAATTAAAAGTCGAATACTCCAAAATGCACAAAAAAACAAACAAATTGTTTATCATATTCATAACTTCATGGAATCATGAAACAAAAGTGTTCATATTACAACCAGAGATGCCTTCATGTAATAAGAAATTAAGAAATAAAATGTTCCATTAAATATTTATCAAACTATTATGATTGACATCTTAATGTAATAAAAATAAACTTACATCATCCTCATCATCATCCTCATCCTCATCCTCAATTTCTTCCTCACTGAACCTTGTGCAAGGTCCACAATATGTCGAAGTTGATGAATTTTCTATTCAAAAAATATTTAAATTAGCTATAAAATAAATAATCAAAGCACATATAAAACAAAATATAAATTCAATATTTGCTTACTATGAATGTCGGCCCGTAACCAATCTTGAGCACACATCAAAGCCTCCAACGTATTGGGATGTAGCCTGTTTCAATGTGGACTCACGAATCGACCACTAGTACTGAAAGCAGACTCAGAAGCCACATTAGAAACCAAAATGGCCAACACATCTCTTGCAACTTTGGACAAAACATGATATTTTATTGAATTTATTCTCTACCATGCCAAAATGTCAAATTTATTTAATGGAGACAATATTGGCTTATCCAAAAAAGTGCCAAGTTCAGTTTTCGCATTAGAAGAACTAGATGAAATAGAAACAAATTCATAAAATCTGGTCATTCGAGTCCTTTTATTACTAGGAGACAAGTCGGACTGAAAAGAAGTAGAACATTGAGAACCACTCACACTATCAGCTACCAATCTTGTCATATTGATAACACAGTTTCAGGAGAAATTTGACAAATAGTTATTTCAAAAAGATGTTGCAAAATACCAGCATGAGACTCTCTTTTAAACTGATTTAAATAGGCAACAATTACAACGGAGACCATTCTATTTCTACATCAAAAAGGTACATTCTAAACAGTAGTTCAAATCAAATGGTTTGGTTTAAGAAATATGTTTAAAATTATAGTCATGCTTGAAATGATACAACCATTATAAGCTGTTAAATTATAATTTAACTTTGAGCAAACAAGTCGATTCAATATTGCTATAGAGGTTAACAAAAAGCACAAAAAGAGGAATTAAATCGAGAATAGCTAATGTCTGGAAATTCTCAAAAGCTCATATCTCTTCTTTAGGCTTGGTTTGGTATTGCTGTGCTTTTAAGAGAGAATCGACTTTTATTCAGTCTTCAGAAAAGAATCACCGTGGAAGAATCGGATAAGTGTTTGGTAAACTCTTGTTTCAAAATTGTTGTTTGTTTCAAAAGCAGCATTTGAACGTTTGGTAAATAAAAGTGATTTATTGCTGTAACGATATTAAATTACTAAAAAGGACATTGATTATAATAACTTTAATTTGTATTATTATTATTATCACGAGTGGTAAAATTCATTTTTTTTCTAGTCAAAATATTTTTTAACAAGACAATGCATTCATTATTATTATTTTAAAATAAAAATAATAAAAACCTAATAAATTTCAAATTTTAGAAAAATTACAAAATAAAAGTATAGTCATATAGTGCAAAAATTAATTAAATTTATATTCTTTTTTATGATCCAACTTGCATCAATTCGGTTTCTCAAATGGGTATTAAAGAAATTAGTTTAATTAATTTGGGATAAAATGGGTATTTTGATAAAACATAAATGAAAAATCTAAAAGTAGAATCTCAAAAGCTGCCCTTCTGCTGCTTCTCAAAATCTGCTGCCAGGTGAGTCAGATTATTCTATAATCACTTTTAAAAAATTTACTAAACGCCTAAATCAACTTCTGATTGTTTGAGAATCAGAAGTTGGACTCCAAAATCAATCACAAATGGAGCCTTAAGCTACTATGTTCTACAGCCTCAACTACTTGAATTTTCAATGCCATGAAGGAATGGAAATAGAATTGGAGAAACACAAACAACTGTCAAAGTGATGCGGCAAAAAATCATTGACAAAGCATCCAATTTCTTGTGGAAGATCGAGAAATTGAATTTTACAAGGGAATACAATAAAGCATGACCAGGAAAATGTGGAGCATGAGGATTTCGATGCCAATGATTGCCAATAAATTTTATTTACAAGAGAATATAATTTATCAATGTTGTTATATAATTTATAAGTTACGTGAAACTTGTAAATCTAAGTAAAAAAGAAAACAAGATAGCAAAATGGGCTAGATTTTCAAAGAACCAAAAAATCTTATCATAAAAAATGAGAATACAGGAGTTTAAATAGTATAATAAGCAAAAAGTCTATACTATCCTAACCAAACAAGTAAACTAGCAATTCTATCCTTCTAGCAATGTAAACATAACATAAGTACAAATAGTATTAAATATGCTACTTCCTCCTTTAAACTCACGATGCGATAGCAAGAAGTAGCGAGAGCCTGTCAATCAAGAAACAAAAAAAGTTGAATGGGGTGCAACTTCGTGAAAAGGTTAGGAAGTTGCATCGAGGAAGAAAAAAGGTAAAGTAATAGTGTCATGTTGAAATTGGTGGCAAGACAATCAATTTCAATGTGCTTCGTCTGCTCATGGAACACAGAGTTGTGCTAGATCTGAGTAGCACTCTTCTTACCATAATATATAAGAGTCGGAGTCAACAGAATAATACCCATATCTGCATGTAACCAACGCAACCATACAATTTCAGTGGTAGTGGATGATAAGTGCATTTTGTACACTTATTCATGCTTTAAAACTAAGCTTCTATTCCGTTATTTTATTGATTTTATACTTAATTTAGTGTATTATTTTTTCTATTTCAGTTTTGAACCCGTTTATAAGAAATTGGAGAAGAATAGATAGAAAGATCAACAATTTAGTGAAATCAACGAGTAAATGAGAAGAAGTTGAGTTTTTGAAATGAATATCAAGAACTAAACATTGGAGGACGAAGAAGAAGATAAAATCAATAAGTTTAAGGTTTGTTGTAGTGACAATGAAGAGTTGAAATAAATGATCAAACACCTTAAAGTCAAAGAACCAAATTGAGAAACTACCTACCGAAGTATGTGGGGGAAATTTAAGCACAAATTTTTGTATTAAAATCTCCACAAGTAAATTAATATACCATTGGAAATATAATTGAATTATGAGTCCAACACTTTTTACGGATCTCAATTTAGAGTTTTCTACAAGAAATTATGATGGTTTACAAATAGCTGCATGGTAAAAATTCTAAAGCTGGGCGAACGCCCAAGATAAAAACTGGACGAACGAGCAGCTTCATGTAACAACAAAAGAAAGCAAAAACGAAGCCTGGGCGATCGCCCAGGATTGCACTTCGCCCAGTGTATTTTCCTAAAAAACAGGGAAAGAGATGAAAGCAAATATTGTGATTGGAGATTTGATGACACCACTACTATTTCATAATTTTCATGTTGCTCCTGTATTGTAATCTTGTGAAACTTGTGGGAATTTCAATTTAAATAAATACTTATATTGACTCATGTATCAGCTTCCGTAAATAGCTTAAGAAAAAGAAGAGAATAGCATCATAAACAACTTAAAAATGACAAGGTTGCAGTGTTTGTATGTGCATGTGAAGTGTACATCGAACTAAGCACATCAAATTAAGTAATACGTATTTTTCTCAACAAATTTTAATATATGTTTTGCTTAGTTTTTAATAAGCAAGAAAATAATTAAGAAATTCACTAATAATGACCACGCTATTAAATACTAAATTAATATATAACACGTGCCTTGCACGTGCAATTCCCTAGTGTGTGTATATATATATATACACACACACACACACACACACATATACATACAAAAATGTTTCAAACTTTTCAAATTAAAAAGGTTTTAAACTTTTCAATTTCCCGCCTTTTCTTTCTTAAAAAAGTTTTGAAATTTTCAAACTTCCATTTCCCTCCTTTTCTTCCATAAAATTTGAAATTTCCAAATTTTCATTTCCCGCTTTTTTCTCTCTATATAAAGGGGAGGATTTCATTTTTTGTGGGTTCATTTTCATATTCTCAAAAGAAAACTTCTACAACCCTCATCTCTCCAACAAGCCACAACTCGATTTTTGTCGTTATCTAGCCGTCTTCAATAGCCATCGATCAAGACACCGGCCGGGCACTCGTCGATCGACCGAAGAGACCGTGGGCCAGTCTATGCAGAAGGTCGACCGAGGTGAGTATTTTGCTTGCTTCCATTTTTATCTTTTTTGTGTGTGGCCCAATCTCCTTCAAGATTTTGATATTTGGAATGTCTTTTTCTTTGTGACTTGCAGCTTACTTACCGAAAGGCACCTCGATCAAGCGCTTTGTTTTGTCAATCGGCCATGAAATTGTTAAAAGAGTCTATAGCCCTTTGTCGCCTTGTATTTTTTATAGCCCGACCGACTTTTAGTCTACAGGTAACCTCCAATTTGTCTGGGTAGTACTTTCCTCTGATAATGAATCTAGCATTAAATCTTCATCCGATTCTACCGGCGAGAGCCGTAGTGGTTCAAGTAGTCACTCGAGCGATCGTAGTAGTTCTACGAAGTTAATCGATTGATGGACTTATCGGGAGAAAGTCAACCAGTATCAGAAGTTACCCAACAGTCGGCTGATATCTTGGAACCGAGTGATCGTTCGAATGGAGCCGTACGAGTTAAAGGTAGAATGCCACCCATTAGATCACATAGTACCTCTTAGCATTTCCAAAGGCTATAGCGTGTATAACTCTGAAACCAAGTTGGATAGGATGCTAGTAAAATTTAAGATTTTTTATGACCACATATATAGAGCCCCGTACCCAACAGAACGACTCTCCGGGTCGAATCCCTTCGAGGTTGCCATGTATAAAGATAGCATGGGTGGATGACTTAGGTTTCCAATACATCCCTTTTTCGTTCCATGTTTTATGAATTTCACTTAACTCCCAAATTAGGTGGACCCAAACGCTTGGAGATTAGCTCTATACTTTCTGTACATGTGTCTTCTTCACGATATCAATCCATCCATTGACCTTTTTAGGTGTGTTTTTTAAATACATCGCCTTGCGTCTTGTGACAGTTACGTGTACTTTTCCACTCGGGTTCCTTTCCACATGGCCCACTATAGGAATTCATCTAGCATATGGAATAACTTTTTTTCTTTGTTAGGCCTGCTATTGGTAGTTTTCCTTTCGATACCTTTTGGAAACATCCACAAATCTGACTATTCAATAGCCCAGTAGACATCACTCCTTATCTTCAAGAACAAATTAACCAGCTTATAAATATAGACCCTTCTGGCTCAGAGCTAAACAAAGTTTTAATAGATCGTAACATGCTAACCGTGGGAATTGGTCGTCTTGTTGGTAGGCACCTCATCTGCCAACTTTTTTGTTTTTACACATTATATGGAGTTGTCTTTCTAGACTAACTGTTGCTTTTCTTGTATAGGTATGGAAGGTATGGAGTATGATTTGAATGTTGTGTTGAACTCCATTCCTTTCGCTACTGATGATGAGGGGCCAGTGAAAGATTGTGCTCGAGCAAGAGAAGAAGGCCCTCAGAAAAAAGGCAAAGGGTCTACCTTGGGCAAGGAGATTCTTGCCACCGCCAACGTAGAAAAATAAGTGACCGGGAGACACCTCAAGGATGCGCCTGTTGATCAGCCCGATGAGGATTCTTTTGACGATCAGACCATTATTCATGAAATTCATTTTCCGTCCACTAATGCCAACAAAGACCTTGAATTGGTTTGAAGCTGGGCACTTGAGCCCTTGCGTACTGGTTTATCTCGGAGAAAGGTTACGTCGGTCAACAAGACTTTAGTAGTGTATACTAGGAGGGTAATATCTCATTTCTTCTCTCTTTTCTTTTTTCTTTTTATTTCGCGTAATCTTTATGACTAATCTTGACCTTGGAATTTGTTTTTCAAATGATCACCATGAAGGATGCCATGGCCTTAGCGAACGAAGATCCAGGCATTTGGAACATATGAATCTTCAAGAGGCAGAGATGAAAGCGGAGGTTGCTAGTTTGAAGAAGGAGATAGGTGAAAAGAGCAGCCAAGCCAAGTTAGCTGAGTCTAGGGCCAAGGCATAGGAGGATAAGATTGACACATTGCACTCTACCTTGGCTCGCACCCAAGAAGATGCTGTTTTTAGCTACAAAGCCTCCTCAGAGTTCTCCAGTTGCATGCATATGTACGGTGCAGAGTCAATGAAGGCTTCTATAAGTCTCACCAAGAAGTGGTTGGCTAAGGAGCATCTGCCGCTTGACCCTTTGGGACTCAAGCGTTTCATGGCCAGACAGTCGGATAGTTGAATCAACTTCTAAGAAGATTGCTCCTAAGGGACGTCGGGACGGCCCATCTAGAGGAGGTGATGATGGTGGTCCTTCAGCTTGATACCTGCTTTTTCGTTTCTCTTTCTATTTTTGTAAGACTTTGCAAACTTTCTTGGCTCGGGATGTGGGCATAAAACAATGTTTCAGAAGTCTTATAATTTTGTCTTGGAATATGGGCGTATAAATGATGGTCGCTTTAAAGCCTTTTGTTTTCTCTTGGCCCGGGATGCGGGTAGACATGATTCATTCGCCTACTTTGGAAAACTTACATCGATATCTGTTTGCTTTAAGCACTTATGATTATGTATGGTCTATTATAATCTTCAAGTTGGATCATTCGTTGTCGACCAAGCTTTCTAGCCAATCGTCTTTGCCAACAAAAGTGGTCAACCATGGTGGTCGACTACCTTGGGTCGACCAGTTGACCACTTGGGTCGACAACTTTGGTCGACCACCTTGGCTCGACCACTTTGGTAGACCACCTTGGTTCAACCATAGTGGTCGACCATACCTTTGGGGTCGGTCGATTTTTTGGTTAATTTTTTTTTTTATAACAACTTGGCTATTAGATCCTTTATTCGAAATAGTTATCGCCTCGTTATCTCATATTTATTTACCACTCGTTTGCACTAGCGATTTAATCTATTAATCAATCAGTGTGAGTATATTTATGTGCCTATCACCTATCGCTATAGGTGATTAAATGCGTCTACCCGATTGGTTGGTGATTCAATTTATTGATCATCCAGTGGGTTTATCCGCCTATCATCCATCATCGCAGATGATTTAATGCGTCTACCCAACGTGTGGTCGAATATTTTGATCGACCAGTGAGTTTATTCACCTATCATCCATCATCGCGGATGATTTAATGCATCTACCCAACGTGTGGTCAAATTTTTTTATCAACAAGTGGGTTTATTCTCCTATCATCCATGATCGCATATGAATTAATGCGTCTATCCAATGTGTGGTCGAAATTCTTTAATCGACCAGTGGGTTTATTCGCCTATCATTTATCATCGCGGATGATTTAATGCATCTACCCAACGTGTGGTCAAATTTTTTTTATCGACCAATGGGTTTATCCGTCTATCATCCATCATCGCGGATGATTTAATGCGTCTACCCAACGTGTGGTTGAATTTTTTGATCGACCAGTGAGTTTATTCGCCTATCATCCATCATCGCGGATGATTTAATGCATCTACCCAACTGGTGATTTTACTTCGTCAAAGTAGACATAATTGTTTTTAGTAGTGCAATTGTCCAAAGGTTGCGAAGATTTATGACTCAGTAGAGGCACCGGGACATCCCAGCTATGCTGGCCTTTCCTTAGTCCCCTCATCATTTGCTATTGTTTCTGCTTTTTATTGATTTGAAATATAGTACTGCTTTACAGAGCGCTGGAATTCTTTAAGGAGATTAGCAGATAACATTACATCGGATAAACTTGTAATGTCTTTATTGCAACAAAAATAAAAATAGTGAGCCGCTTCTAGGTACATCCTATTGATAATATTGTTTGAGGTGTTCGACATTCCATGGCCTACCCAATGGTTTTCCATTCAGGTCTTTTAAGCTGTAAGCTCCTTTCTCGACACTCTTGATGACCTCGTATGGTCCTTCCCAGTTTGCTCCTAGCTTGGCATGAGGGTGCCCTGCTGCCATAGCATTCCTCAGCACCAAGTCTCCTGTTTGAAAAAACATGTGCTTAACCTGTTGATTGAAGTATTCGGCTGCCTTTCGCTTATATGCTACTGTTCTCACGACAGTCTTCTCTCTTACTCCCTCCAGAAGATCGAGCTCAGCTCTGGTAGCGGTTGGGTCGATCTGCTGACTTATCATTCTGCCTATCGAGCTCAAGATTTCCACCAGTACAACAACCTCCATTCCAAAAGAGAGTTTGAATGGGTCTCTCCGGTCAGTTTCCTGGGGTAGTGTGATAGGACACAATACGTTAGGTAGCTCATCAGCCCACATGCCCTTTTTCTTTTCTAGTCTGGTTTTCAAGTCCCATAGGATCGTTTGGTTTGTCATATCTACTTGTTTGTTAGCCGGAGATGCGCCACCGAGGTGAACCTATGCTCTATGTGGTAGCTTTCACAGAAAGCCTTGAAACCATGATTGTCGAACTGCCTGCCATTGTCAATAACAACTACTCGAGGTATTCCAAATCTGCATATGATACTTTTCCACATAAAACTTTGGATCTTGGCCGTAGTAATGGTCTCTAGTGGTTCAGCTTCTACCCATTTTGTAAAGTAATCTATTGTCACCAGAAGAAATTTTCTTTGCCCTTTCACCGCAAGCAAGGGTCCTAGGATGTCTATCCACCATTGGAAGAATGGACAAACCCCGAACATTGCAAATTGTTGTTTCACTGGGATGTGTATCAAGTTACCATGTCGTTGGCAGATATCACATTTTTTCACCAAATTTTTAGCGTCTTCTTTCATATTGGGCCAGTAGTAGCCTTGTCTCAGTATTTGAAAGCCAACGCTGAGGCCCCTTGGTGGTTGCTACATATGCCATTGTGTATCTCGGACAAAACTTCTTGGGCTTCTATTGGAGAAAGGCATTTCAAGTAGAGGGCCGAAAAACCACGTTTATATAACTTTTTGTCTATGACGGTGAACATAGCCGCTCGAGCCCTGAGCCTTTTTGCCTCAGTTGGATTTTTAGGTAGCTTATTATCCACTATATAGTCTACTATAGAGTCTATCCAGCTACACTTGGTATTGATTTCTTTAACCTCGACTACATTCACAATGCTCGACTGACAGAGCACCTGTACGTTAGCTATCGGTGGCAGGTGTTTTGGGTTTGCAGACGCCAACTTAGATAATTCATCAGCTTTTGTATTATCCTTTCGGGAGACTTTGTTAATTTTAAAATTACTAAACCGCTTCTGCAAGTCTCTTACCTTCATTAGGTAAGCTATCATCTTATCATCTTTCGATTCATATTCCCCTATTATTTGTCCCACAACCATCTGTAAATTGCTGCATACCTCCACTAAGGACAACTCCAGGCTTACTACAATGCTTAGCCCAGTGATTACAGCCTTATACGCTGCGTTGTTGTTGGTGGCAGAAAATCCAAATCGTAGAGAGTACTCTAGTTATTATGAGTCTGTGCTTATCATAATAACTTCCATCACCGAACCTTCGCTGTTTGACGACCCATGCACATAGATTTTCCATTTTGTCTTCGCTTCTTCCTCTCCTATTGGTCTGGGAGGGGCAATGAGTTCTGCAATAAAATCTGCTAATGCCTAGGCTTTTATGGTTGTCCTTAGTTTGAACTCTATGTCAAATTCAATGAGTTCCATTGCCCATTTCAATGGCCTTCCAGAGGTTTCTGGTCGATGGATAATTTGCTTCAGAGGTTGATTGGTCATGACTTGCACCGTATGAGTTTGAAAGTAGGGCCTCAATTTTTTTACGGATACTATTAATGCCAATACCAACTACTCGGTCAGGGTATACCGTGTATCTACTCCTCTCAGAACTTGACTGACATAGTATATTGGCCTCTGAGCTTTTCTAAAGTCCTTTACTAGCACAGCGCTAATAGCGGGTTCTGAGACTGCTAGGTACAAACTAAGTATGTCTCATAGATTGGGACGAATCAAAACTGGGGGCTGCTGCAATGATTGCTTAAGTATTTCAAGTGACTCATCGCATTCTTTGGTCAATTGGAAGTTGGTTGAGCCCCCCACTGCTTTAAAAAATGGTGACACTACTCTGCTGCCAGACTCATAAATCAGTTGAGGGTTGCTATTCGTCTAGTTAACCTCTGTACCTCTTTTCTACTAACGGGACTCTTCATATAAAGAATCGCTTTGATCTTGTCCAAGTTGGCTTCAATTCCTCTCTGAGTAATCATGAATCCCAGGAATTTACCCCATGCCGCCCCAAACACACACTTTTCAAGATTAAGCTTCAGCTTGTTCTGTTGCGAAACATCAAATACTTTTTGTAGATCGGTCACGTGATCCATCGACCGAGCACTTTTCACTACCACGTCATCGACATAGGCCTCAATTACTTTCATAATGAGTCCTCCGAATATCATGTTTATCATCCTCTGATATGTAGCCCCCGCATTTTTCAAGCCAAAAGGCATGGCTATATAACAGTATGTCCAAAATTCAGTGATGAAGGAAGTTTTTTCTTGGTCTGATTCGGCGATGGAAATCTGATGATATCTAGAAAAAACATCTAAAAAGCTCAACATTTCGTGGCTGGATGTTGCATCTACCAAGTGATATATCCTTGGCAACGAGTAAGAGTCTTTCGGGCAGGCCTTATTCAAATCGGTGTTATCCACACACATACGCCATTTATCGTTGGACTTTTTCACCAAAACGACATTAGCTAGCCATTCTAGGTACTGTACTTCTCGAATGAAACCTACCTCAAGCAATTTCTGTACTTCATGCTGTATCGCATTCTGTCTTTTTGGGGTAAAGTTTCTCTTTTTCTCTTTTATGGGTTTTGATCCTGGTAAGACTCTCAAGCGATGTTGTGATATGCTAAGGCTGATCCCGAGGATGTCGTTTGGAGTATATGCAAATACGTCCAAATTATCTCGTAGGCAAGCTATCATCTCTTCATTCTCTTCAGATTGTAGCCCTCCACGATAATCAACATTTTCCCATCTGCTACCTCAATCTTTTCTGTTGTGTTAAGAGGTTCAATTCTTCCATTTAAGGGTTCGATGTCGAGCATCATTACGGGCTCAACATTGCGGATTTGTATGCTATCTATGTAGTACCTTCTGGATACACATTGATCTCTCCTTACACAGCCCACACCTCGACTTGTTGGAAACGTCATAGACTGGTGATTGGTTGATACCACTGCCCTGGCAGCATTTAAGAGAGGTCTATCGTATATGGCGTTGTAAGCCATGGGAGTATTTACCACCAAAAAATTCATCATGATCGTAACACTAGTTGGGTAGGTTCCCAAGGTGACTGGTAGCTCCATGGTTCTTTCAAGAGTTACCGTGGCTCCACCAAAGCCCTGTAAAGGAGTAGTAACTGGTCGTAACTTTTCAAGAGGTGCCTTCAAGCCTAGCAATCCATCCCAAGTCAGGACATCTACTGCGCTACCATTGTCTATCAATACTTTTTTTACATCAAAATTGGCGATATCACTAGTGATCACTAGGGCATCATCATGGGGGTATACTATCCCTATCAGGTCTTTCTCGCCAAATGTTATGTCTTGACTGAATCTGGTTTTCTTTTGGTTTGAGCCTACCCCACTCGAGGGAGCGTAGCTTTTTCTGGCTGAATTCGAGTCTCCTCCCGCAGCTATCCCACCTGAGATGATATTTATGACTCCTGCTCGAGGAGGCGGGTTCGCTGGCGACTCCACTGCTATTTCTTTTCCTCGGTCATATTTCACATACTTAGCTAGGAAACCTCTTTTCAACAACCGTTCGAGCTCCTCCTTGAGCTTAAAACAATTTTCAGTATCATGGTCGTGGTCTCAGTGAAAGTAGCAGTACTTTCTCTTGTCCCTCTTACTTGGCAGTACCACCATCCTCTAAGGCCACTCAAGTTTTCTCATGTCGCAAATTTCCATTAACACATGGGCTTGAGAGGTATATAAAGGAGTGAAAACCTTAGTACCTTTATTCTATGGTCGGGGGGCCATTTATTAGATTGGGGTTGGTCGCGAGGCCCAACCTTTTGTTTTCTTTTGTCATCTCTCACATGATGGTTGTCATGAGACTTTCGCTTGTTGGTCTTTGAATATCTTCCATCATGCAGATTCTTAGTCACTCTTTCTGCTTCCTCAGCATCTACATATTTGTCTCCCTTCCTCAATAACTCATGCATCGACTACGGTGGATTTTTTGAGATGGACATTTTAAAGGATCGATTTTGAGTCCTGTTCATTATGGCGGTCACAATAGCTGACATTTGAAGGTCATTGATCCCCCAATGTGGCCCTACGGAAATGAGCAAGATAATCTTGCAGAGTTTCTCTCTTTCTCTTGAATGACCTGCATCAAGCCTATGGCAGTTTTTCTCTTCCTCTTACTGATTAGGAAATATGCCACGAAGCTTTGAGAGAGCTGATCAAAAGTTCTGATGGATTGAGGAGCTAAAGTGGCCACCCAGTTCCTGGCCTCTCTACGTAGTGTTGGAGGGAAGGACCAGACACATTCTCGCATCCGGCAAAAGATACAACCTCATCATGTCAACGAATGTCTGGAGGTGATCAAAAGGGTCGGTGACCCCATCATAGGATTCTATCATCGGTTGCTTGAATCCCTTTGGTAGAGGTACAGCCATGATTTTAGGAGCAAATGGATCTTCATCCAAAACCATTTGTCTACGCTTATCCTTCCTCTTTGTCGTGGCACTTTCTATTTTTTTTGTCAACATTTTGTCCGGTTTCGCTCCAAGTCTAAAGCCGGAGAATGTGGTGGGGTGGAGGTCTATCGACGGTGGTCCTACATAGGAATATGAGGAGCCCTCGATCGACCACAAGTCTTCATTGGGTCTCCTGTTAGGGTTGTACAGAGGAGTATGCTCTGCGGTCTCTCTTGGGGCGAGGTAACATAGTTTGCACTCGCGTGGATTTGATTTTGAAACAAAGTCATACTTTCATCTGAGTTTGCAAGGTCTCAAACTGATCCACGGTTGCATACATAGGTGGTGGCAATCCCGTTCTATGAGTTTCAGATTCTGACTCTACCACGGTCATTTCTGATGGAGCTTCCTCCACTGAGCGCGCGCTCCTCGTTCTTGGTCTTGCCATAGCTTTTTGTAGCGAAGATTTCTCACGGACGATGCCAATGACGTTATTAGTCACAATCTCTTCTTCAAATGATAGAGGCGCATGTGACTTGTAACCTAAAAAAGAAGTGGCGGGGCTCTTCTCCTCCATTCCCACTCCGGTGTAAGAGTCAGTAGGAGAAGAAAGATGGTGAAGAATGATGTAAAATGTATTTAATCAAAAGATTTTCTGTAAATACCTGAAACGGGATGGTTGTTATTTATAGGCAATTTCTCTATGTCTACGTGGCAGACATCCCAACCTACGAGGAGAACACGTGCCTTCATCCCAGAAAAGGTAGAGTGAGTGGGCGAGAATATCTTTCCATTGTAACCGTCGGATATCATGCACGTGGGAAATCTTCGGGTATCACAACTTATTTTTAAATTAGACAGCTGAGCTTGGGTAGGAAGGTCGGTCGATGCCTTGTGTCAATCGAGGTGTTACATAGAGCCTCCAACTTTCTGGTTCTTAAATTTGAGCTCTCTACAACGGATCCCAGGTTGGGCTATCTGTCTGGGGCCCTAGGTTGGACTCTCTACGTTGGACCCAGGCTATCATCACTTAGCAATGAACATAATTTAGAATTGTTCGTAAAACTTGATGGATGATCAATGGACGAATGATTGCTTGGCTACATATATTGAGAACGAAATGTTTAATACTATTGACAATGAAAAAAAATCATACGACGTTTTTAGAAATTGAAGACTCGACTAGAGAAACTATGGAGACCTAATTAATGTAAGTGCAATAATTTATACTTTTTGTGATAAAGATTTTTATTTATACATATGAATATTACATTATACTACTTTTTTAATCAGCAACATAAATGTCGCTAATTTTTTTTAATAATTTCAAATTGCAATTTGTATTATCACTTCATTTGTCCACAACTCAAAAATTCTGCTCCGTTAGTTGCACCACAAGATTGTTAAAGGAATTTATGGGATCTAAAGTATTGTGGGTTGTAGTTTTTTTATTTGTTTGTACGTCAAGATATTGTAAAGAAAGTGATTAGATGATAAAGCTTTAAGATGAGGAATTTAGGTTGGGAAGCTTTGTTGGGATTTAAGAGTATTATTTTTATTGTCCACAAGATCTTTGTTCAAACAAAAATAACGAGACAAAAAATATAAAAATTAAAAAAAAAAATTATGAGGTTTTTTTTCATAAATAACTACAATAAATAAAATATTTCTTAAATTATTATCATATTTTTTTTATTCTAAAAATACTATTTTGTTATTCTTGTAACACTTATTGTTACATTTGTTACATTTGTTATTTTAGTGATAATAAATGTGTTACATTTGTTATTAACAAACATAACAAATGTAACAACAAGTGTTACAAAAATAAAAAACAATATTTTTAGAATAAAAATAGTTAAATAGTATTTTTTAAATTATTTTATATTTTGTATTATATGGTGAATTTATCACAAAATTTATGAATTGTCAAAACTTTCACTAGTGATGGCAACGGAGCGGATTCAGATCGGATCGGCACAGTCTCAGATGTCCGCCTCGAAATAATTGTAAGAGATTCAAATTCATGAATTGATCCATCATTGACCAGAGCGGATCGGGGTGGATCAGAGCTCTGATCCGCCTACTGATCCCTTTTTTTTCAATTGTCATTCAAAAAATTTAAAATATATTGAAACGAGCTTTACTACTATACTATATAGTTTAGACAACATTCTAAAATACATTAATTCCTTAATTAAACGTCCAAGAGAAACAAATGACATCAATTACTTAATTAAAAGTCGAATACTCCAAAATGCACAAAAAAACAAACAAATTGTTTATCATCTTCATAACTTCATGGAATCATGAAACAAAAGTGCTCATATTACAACCAGAGATGCCTTCATGTAATAAGAAATTAAGAAATAAAATGTTCCATTAAATATTTATCAAACTATTATGATTGACATCTTAATGTAATAAAAATAAACTTACATCATCCTCATCCTCATCCTCATCCTCAATTTCTTCCTCACTAAACCTTGTGCAAGGTCCACAATATGTCGAAGTTGATGAATTTTCTATTCAAAAAATATTTAAATTAGCTATAAAATAAATAATCAAAGCACATATAAAACAAAATATAAATTCAATATTTGCTTACTATGAATGTCGGCCCGTAACCAATCTTGAGCACACATCAAAGCCTCCAACGTATTGGGATGTAGCCTGTTTCAATGTGGACTCACGAATCGACCACTAGTACTGAAAGCAGACTCAGATGCCACAGTAGAAACCGGAATGGCCAACACATCTCTTGCAACTTTGGACAAAACATGATATTTTATTGAATTTATTCTCTACCATGCCAAAATGTCAAATTTATTTAATGGAGACAATATTGGCTTATCCAAAAAAGTGCCAAGTTCAGTTTTCACATTAGAAGAACTAGATGAAATAGAAACAAATTCATAAAATCTGGTCATTCGAGTCCTTTTATTACTAGGAGACAAGTCGGACTGAAAAGAAGTAGAAAATTGAGAACCACTCACACTATTAGCTACCAAACTTTTCATATTGATAACAGAGTTTCGGAGAAATTTGACGAATAGTTATTTCAAAAAGATGTTGCAAAATACCAGCATGAGACTCTCTTTTAAACTGATTTAAATAGGCAACAATTACAACGGAGACCATTCTATTTCTACAGCAAAAAGGTACATTCTAAACAGTAGTTCAAATCAAATGGTTTGGTTCAAGAAATATGTTTAAAATTATAGTCATGCTTCAACGATACAACCATTATAAGCCTGTTAAATTATAATTTAACCTGAGCCAAACAAGCTGATTCAATATTGCTATAGAGGTTAACAAAAAAGCACAAAAAAGAGGAATTAAATCGAGAATAGCTAATGTCTGGAAATTCTCAAAAGCTCATATCTCTTCTTTAAGCTACTATGTTCTACAGCCTCAACTACTTGAATTTTCAATGCCATGAAGGAATGGAAATAGAATTGGAGAAACACAAACAACTGTCAAAGTGATGCGGCAAAAAATCATTGACAAAGCATCCAATTTCTTTTGGAAGATCGAGAAATTGAATTTTACAAGGGAATACAATAAAGCATGACCAGGAAAATGTGGAGCATGAGGATTTCGATACCAATGATTGCCAATAAATTTTATTTACAAGAGAATATAATTTATCAATGTTATTATATAATTTATAAGTTACGTGTAACTTGTAAATCTAAGTAAAAAAGAAAACAAGAGAGCAAAATGGGCTAGAATTTCAAAGAACCAAAAAATCTTATCATAAAAAATGAGAATATAGGAGTTTAAATAGTATAATAAGCAAAAAGTCTATACTATCCTAACCAAACAAGTAAACTAGCAATTCTATCCTTCTAGCAATGTAAACATAACATAAGTACAAATAGTATTAAATATGCTACTTCCTCCTTTAAACTCACGATACGATAGCAAGAAGTAGAGAGAGCCTGTCAATCAAGAAACAAAAAAAGTTGAATGGGGTGCAACTTCGTGAAAAGGTTAGGAAGTTGCATCGAGGAAGAAAAAAGGTAAAGTAATAGTATCATGTTGAAATTGGTGGCAAGACAATCAATTTCAATGTGCTTCGTCTGCTCATGGAACACAGAGTTGTGCTAGATCTGAATAGCACTCTTCTTACCATAATATATAAGAGTCGGAGTCAACAGAATAATACCCATATCTGCATGTAACCAACGCAACCATACAATTTCAGTGGTAGTGGATGATAAGTGGATTTTGTACACTTATTCGTGCTTTAAAACTAAGCTTCAATTCCATTATTTTATTGATTTTATACTTAATTTAATGTATTATTTTTTCTATTTCAGTTTTGAACCCGTTTATAAGAAATTGGAGAAGAATAGATAGAAAGATCAACAATTTAGTGAAATCAACGAGTAAATGAGAAGAAGTTGAGTTTTTGAAGTGAATATCTAGAACTAAACATTGGAGGATGAAGAAGAAGATAAAATCAATAAGTTTAAAGTTTGTTGTAGTGACAATGAAGAGTTGAAGTAAATGATCAAACACCTTAAAGTCAAAGAACCAAATTGAGAAACTACCTACCGAAGTATGTGGGGGAAATTTAAGCACAAATTTTTGTATTAAAATCTCCACAAGTAATTTAATATACCATTGGAAATATAATTGAATTATGAGTCCAACACTTTTTACGGATCTCAATTTAGAGTTTTCTACAATAAATTATGGTGGTTTAAAAATAGTTGTAGGGTAAAAATTCTAAAGCTGGGCGAACGCCCAAGATAAAAACTGGACGAACGAGCAGCTTCATGTAACAACAAAAGAAAGCAAAAACGAAGCCTGGGCGATCGCCCAGGATTGCACTTCGCCCAGTGTATTTTCTTAAAAAACAGGATTTTGTTCCCTTTTTGAGTTCGACTCTAATTAGGAAACTTTTTGGGAAGCCATTTTAATAATTTTTTGGGATCTTTTTGGGTACTGTTAAGGAACTATATATATGAGTTCTTAACTCATAAATTGGGAGCCAAATTTTGAGAGAAAAACAAGAGAAGAAACAAGAAACGAAGATCAAGATTCATTCTTTCGAGGATTCAACGAAAATCAAGATCAAGTCTTTTGGTTTTCTTCCTATCCGAGTGATGGTTTTTATATTTTATTTTTGTTTTCTTCTTCTTAATATGTTAGGCTAAATCCTTTAGTGTTAAGATCACGATGAAACTTGTGTTTTGAACTTTTAATTCTTTGAACCGAGTTTTTTATATTCAAGCATGTTTTTAATTTTGAATAACTGATATTGATTTATTTTTCTTTATAACTATACGTGCAATGGTTGTATGAGTTTTGTGGCTTATTTTACCACCGATAGATTGAAAATAAGTGTAAAATAGTATCAATTATCGTAGAGTCCGATAGAGGATAGAGATATATCACTATTCTTTACGTGATCTTGAAGTATTCACAAATCTTAATACATTCTTGTATGTTCGCATCTGTCATAGAGAGATAGTCGAGTCACATATATAAATAAGTTTAAATTTACTCAAGAGAGATTGTTAAACAAATTAGGAATATTAATCTTCGTAATTAAATCATGTTATCAAATTCAACTGTTCGAAGTTAAGGGGGATTAATATAAGTAGAGGTGGCAAAATGGACTGACCCAGTTAGCAGCCCAGATAACCCGAAATCTGGGATGGGCCAACCCTATAAAAAATGTGATAATTTCACCGTATACTAAAAAATAGAAAATAATTTTAAAAAATACTATTTAACTTTTTTTATTCTAAAAATACTATTTTTTATTTTTGTAACACTTGTTGTTACATTTGTTGTGTTTTTAATAACAAATGTAACACATTTATTATAACTAAAATAACAAATGTAACAACAAGTGTTACAAAAATAAAAAACAGTATTTTTAGAATTAAAAAAAATATAACAGTATTTTAAAAAATATTTTATTTATTGTAGTTATTTCTGAAAAAATCCCATAAAAATTGATCAAGTAAAAATCGGGTTTAATTTAGCCCGATACAACTAACCCAATGGGCTAATCGGGTTGAAACCGGGCTGGCCCAGTAAATTTTTTTTTACCCAAATCACCCACCCCATCCCCAGTTTCCTCTAAAACAGCAACAGGGGGGGATTTTTCCCTCTTGTTTCCGTTGGAAACAAGGGAAGAAAATCCTCCCTGGTTTCGCGACAAACTAGGAAGCTGATTTGTTCTCAAACCTTGGTTTTGTGATCGCGAAACCAAGGGTCGCGATTTCTCCCCAATTTGTCGCCAAGAAGCCCCCATTCTCCCCCCCCCCCCCATGGGGATTTGGTGGGGGTGGGTGGGGTGCCTTTTGGGAGGTGGGTGAGGAAGATGCTAAAGTTTTTTAAAAAAAATAAATAAATTGAAAATTTTATGTTGGGTTGGCCCAATAGCCCTTTGACACAAAATCGGGCTCGGTTGGCCCAAAAAATATGAGCTCGTGTAAAATTGGGCCAGGGTTAGTCCAACCCAATTTTTTGTTTGGCCCGTCAAATTTCGGGTTGGGCCAGCCCATCTGGCCTATTTGCCACCTCTAGATATAAGTGGATTCGAGATCCTAGTACCATTTTCTTTCTCATATTCAAAGTAATTCTGCATGAACTCAAACTTTTATTTGTTTAAATTATAACTAGTTAATTATTTTTTTAGTTAATACTTTAATTAGTTCTTAGTCAACCAAACTTCAAAAGTTAATTCAATTTGGTTAAGGTTAATTTAATTGTGTAGAGCTATTTAAATCCCTGTGAGTGCAATAGTTGGACTCTAAATCTACTTTATTACTTGTGCGATCCATACACTTACGATACAAAATAAATCGCTAACAAGTTTTTGGCACCATTGTTGGGGAGATTTTGTTATAGTTCTTTTTCAATTATTTTAGCACTAATTCGAACTTTATTGCTTTATTATTTTCAAATTTAATTCAGTGATTAAATTGTTTCTTTTCAGGCCTTTGTATGCTAAGCGTGAGAGTCTCTAATACTAGTTGATCCAGAGATTGAATATATTTTTCATCGTAGGCAAAGAGAAGCAAAAATACACACCAAAAAGATCAAAAATAGTACGACACAATGAATAACAACGAGATTGCTCTGGGATGACGGGAGAATAATGAATAAAATATGGTAGTTGGAGATTTTATGACTCTGCAAATCATCCAGAGCCCATCTAGCATAGTCTACCCACCTTTTGGGTATGCAAACTACAGAAATTCATATATGGATTAAAGCAAGCCTTTCGGAGCTAGAATTTTCGTTTTGATAAGACAATCAAAATGTTTGATTTTATCAAGAATGAAGATGAACTATGTGTGTATAAAAAGTTAATGGGAACAAAGTCGTGTTTCTAATTTTGTATATGGATGGCATACTATTATTAGGAAACGATGTCTCCAATGCCAAAATCAATAAAATTGTGGCTATCCAAAATTTCTCTATGAAGGATATGGGAGAGGCAGCGTACATTATCGGTATAAAGATCTATAGAGATAGATCTAAGAGAATGCTTGGCCTATCTCAATCTATGTATATAGATAAAATATTGAGAAGATTTAGCATGGAAAAGTCCAGGAGATGACTCTGTCCCAACGGGCATGAGATCTATCTCTCAAAAGAAATGTGTCCAAAGACACAAATTGAAAGAGATCATGTGGATAGAATTCCATATGCATCAGCAATGGGATTTATCATGTATGACGTGCTATGTACTCAATTGGATGTTTCATATGCTTTGAGTGTCACAAGTAGATTCCAAGCGAACCCTGACAAGAAACATTGGATCGCAGTCAAGAACATCTTTAAGGACTTAAGAAGGACTAAAGACATGTTCTTGGTATATGGAGGAAATAAACTTAGAGTTCAAGGTTATGCCAATGCCAGCTTTCAATCTGATAAAGACGATAACAAATCTCAATCTGGATATGTATTTACTCAAAATGGTGGTGCAATCAGTTGAAAAATTTCCAAACAAGAAACGATTGCTGATTCAACTATAGAAGTTGAATATATAGCTGCTTCAGAAATAGCAAAGAAAATGGTTTGGATCAAGAAGTTCATTACTGAACTTGGAATAGTTCCTAGCATTATTGATCCAATAACTTGTATTATGATAACAATAGAATCATCGCACAAGCGAAGGAACCCAGGTTTCATCAATGATCCAGATATATATTGAGGTAGTATCATCTCATCAGAGAGATAATCTTAAGAAATTATATAAAGATAGAACTGGTCCTAACATACGATAATGTAGCAGATCCTTTGACAAAGTTGTTGTCCCAGCATAAGCATGATGGTCATGCTAAATTTGATGGTATTAAGATACCTGAGTGATTAGATCTAGTTTGTATGGGACATTTTGTGATATATTTTTTTTAGACATTGAAGTATATGAACAAATTGATTAATTAAATGCTTGTCTATATTTTAATGGCATATCTGTTATTTTTTAAATTTTATTATTTAAAATAATAGAGTTTGAAGAAAAGTTCATAATAACTTGTTAATCACAAGGTGTTGTGACAGTGAGATACATGTTATAAATAACTTATTCTTGAAATATCCATAGTCATAGTAATAATGAGATACGGATATCATTATTGCGGATAGACTAGCATGTGTTGCATTTCTTTTGAAGAAAGTAGGCGATCTCACGAGCTAAGATGTAGAGGACATCTGAATAAACAATTATATTATATTATTTTTATTTTTATATACATTGTTAAAATAAAATAAAACTATTCGGCGGGTTCGGAACATGACATCCCGGATGATCCGCCTAGAGATTCTATCTCATGGATAACTATCACAAATGCATTGTTATGCGACATTGGATGATCCGGATTCTAAATCTCTAATGCTCTAATGCGGTTTGTGGATTTGGTCTTTTGACTTGAGGACATCATAGAATCTTATGTAAGGACCACTATACTTTGGCGAGCGTTTGATGGGACTCAAAGATTTGAGTCACCAGGAAGACGTCGTACGGGTATAGTGAAAATCATATAAAGGTTGTGAATGTCCAATATGAGGATTCGTCACTCCAGGAAAGTATGAGATTATAACCTGCATTTTGCCTACTTAAGTTGATATAAATTTCCTCGACCGAGGTGGAGTTATGAGTTGAAAATGTTTGAATCATAACTAGATTAAATCAACAAAGAGTTGAGGTGAATAATATAATTGGTTGAAATGAGATTGACGCTGATCTATATCTCTTAACTAATTGGGTTATATTGATGAATGGATTATATTTCCACGATAACCGTACATATATTGGTTCTGTCATACCACATGATATTTTCCTTCACATGGATTGCCTTGACACATTGCTAGATGTCAATCTTGGATGGCGACGTGAATTGATCGATCTTGATGAATCGATGAAAATGTCACTGCGTTTGCCATCGTGAATGAGAACCTAATGGGTCACATACATAAAGCTAGAATTGAGCATCTAGAGTTGGACCTTGTCCAAGTGGGAGATTGTAAGAATTAATGTCCAATGTCCAATTAGTTGGGTCGGATTTAATTATTTATTGACCAAAATTAATTAATTAGATTAATTAATTAGGCCTATTTGTTGATGGGTTCTAGTTTGAATAGAACTAGGGCTATAAATACAAAGGCCACGACATATTAAATGAGAAGTTGGTTTTCATTACTTGCTAGCATAAGAAAAAGATAGCCAAATACAATTACTCCCAAAAGGTTCCGTTTTCATCTGTTCTTGATCGTGGAAGTCCATATCTGTTCTTACTGTGTGGATTACCATTGGAGGCTGGACAATTGGACTATGGTATTGAATATCGCACCTCCAGCTAATCAAAAATCAGATTTCACGATATTCATCAAAGGTAAACTTCTATCACGAATTCTCTCCAAGTACAAAGTTGATTCGGCTTAAAGGAATTGAACATTTAATTTCTGCTGTGCATGTATACCTCAATTCTTTACACAAATGACGTTCTTTATCTCGAATATTATT